>PVIU01000097.1:190502-477819 GCA_004026605.1 Ondatra zibethicus | reverse complement strand
GTCCCCAGCTAGGTATTCAGGCAGCAGAGGAGAGGGTGCCAGAACTAGCCTTGTACCATAGTCACATTGATGATTATCTTGATTGCCATTATAGAAATTTCATCTGATGGATGGAGATAGAGACAGAGACCCACATTCACATCAGAGCAATGGATTGAGCCCCCAAGGTGCAGTTGATGAGCAGAAGGTGGGAGAAGATAATAAGGTCTATCTTACCAACCACCAGTCACCAATTAGGAAAAGTGAATTTCTGACTAAGCAGAATTTATATATTAAAGCCCTAAAAACAGAGATAGATATCCTTGGATATTAGCAGGAATTTTAGAAACAAATCCTTAAAAAGCATGACTGAGAGATGTTGTCTAAAGAATACTGCATCTCATTCATTGGATAAGTCTAGTAAAACACATCTGCTAACTCCTTCCTTTACATCCTTATAGAAAATTCAGCAGTGTGTTGTTTAAGGGATAATGATAAGGAAGAAAGTCTGTACACTGTCAATACATATGAAATGTTTTTCTTTATATTTCCTTCCTCCCTCCCTCCCTCCCTTCCTTCTTTTTTCTTTTTTCTTTCTAGGATTTATCTGTGTAGCCCTGGCTGTCTTGGAACTCATTATGTAGACCAAGCTGGCCTCAAACTCACAGAGATCTGCTTGCCTCTGCCTTCCAAGAGCATCACACCCAGCTTTAAATTTCCTTAAAGATTTTATGTTATGATATGTATGGGTGTTTTGCCTACACCTAGGTTTGTGTAACACATCTGTACATTGTCTGTGGAAGACAGAAGGGTGCATCATGTCTCCTGGAACTGGAGTTACATACTGTTGTGAGCCACCATGGGGTGCTAGGAGTTAAACCCTGGTTCTCTTAAGTGCTGAGGCTACTCTCCAGATCCTTAATATTTTTGATGCATTGTTGCTTGAAAGTAGAAGTCCAATTCTATACCATAAAAAGTAGAGTTCCAAAGCCCATCTAATGACATAGATGATTCCCACTGAATTTGAGAAAATAAATATTCAGGATTATATTCATAGTATATGATTGTATTCACCATGTCTCAGTTTTGACACAATTCCCAATTTTGATTAAAGTATAAGAAAATGCAAATTCTAACAGTAATTCTAGAGAGGATGGTTAGGAGCGTTTTTGTTGTTGTTGTTGTTTATTCCAAATGTTTTACTATAGCTGTGGTTACTTTAAAAAGACATATTGATTACATTGTGTTATTTATTGTTTGGCAATTTCATGAACATATATATTTTGAGATTTGATGTATATGTTTTGATCATATTCAGTCAAAATTCTCTCTCCCACTTCCCCCAGGACCAGTGTCTCCCATACTTCCTTTCCTCTCCCACCATCATGTCTTCTTTTTTTGATATACTTTTGTTCTTTGAGAATTTCATACATGTATACCAGGTATTTTGAGAATTTCATACATGTATACCAGGTATTTTGATCACATTCTCTCCCCACTGCTGTCTCCAATTTTCTCAGACCCTCCTCAACACATGCTCTCTCCAAACTCATGTCCTCTTAATTTTTAATAACTCACTGAGTTCAATTATTGCTTATCATAAGTGCATGGGTGTGGGGTTTTCCACTAGAGCATGGGCAAACTACTAGTGATGGCCACACACCCAAAGAAAATTAGCTCTCTCCCTCCACAGCCAATAGCTCCTCACCCAGACCACCCCATAACATGTTCCTCTCCTAACTTCATTATCATCTTCTGTTCCACGTCCTCCCTTTAAAAGATAATCTACTTGGTCCAGTTGGTGTTGCTTGCATGCACATGGGTATGAGGCCATAACCTATGTTTTTATGACTACTTTCAAGTTATCATAATGTGGAAGTGTTAATTTATACTGTTACAGTAATGGTGTCAACTCACATTTATCTGTAAATACAGTCATCATGTTTCAAAAATTGTGACTGCTATGTTCTCTTACTGTTATCTTAATGCTTTCTTTCTTTTTTTAACCCTTTATCAAAGGTTGAATTAATAAAAGGGAATTTACAGAGTGTGGGACTTACACTTCGTCTTGTTCAGTCAACTGATGGGTATGCTGGGCATGTCATAATTGAAACTGTGGCCCCAAACTCACCTGCTGCAACTGCAGATCTTCAGCGAGGAGATCGGCTCATTGCAATTGGAGGTAATTACACACTGTGAAGTATAACTTAATGTGTACAGAGAAACTACATGAGAGGTTGGAGGGTTTTTCTCTCTCCCTTCTCCCTATATCTGAAACAAGCATTTGCTAGTTTTATAACAGAAAAGCATCATTATAAACAGAATTGTAAAAAAATACCTTTATGCACTTGTAAAATGTTTGCCAAGTTAGTCCTAATCTCTAAGTCTTTAACATAATTTATCTTGAAACCACTTTACTAGAACTTCTCTAATTTGCTCTCCCTTCTCACCTTCTCTTCTGTGCTTATTATTGAGTGTAAAATTAAGAGCAAGTTATCCCTTGTTGTGCATCTGTCCCTGCGTGACTCTAAATGTGTGGATATTAGCAGCACGCACATCTTGTTGTAGGGCTAGGAAATTAGTAGGAGAGGGACTAATATTCCTTGCTTAAGAGGAAGGGTACATCCATTACTCTTCTGAGGCACAAATGCCAGTGGTTTGTTAGTATGCTGTTTTTCAGAATCCATCCCAAATCTGTGGTAAATATGGAACCTGCATACCTTCCTGTCAGCTGGACTGTTGTAAATAATAAAAATAAAAATCGAGGCAAGTTATTTGCCTGAGTGTATATACCTAACAGTAGAACTCATCTGTGCAGAGCAGCACAGAGTAATCCAGGCCTTTTCAGACTTAATAGTACCTGGTCAATGTATTATAGGCTTTGAACACATAAAACTGGGTATAATTATTCTTTTAAGAATATTGTGTTCTTTCAGGCTAAGACAATAAAGTAGAGCAGGTCCCAGTAAAAAAAAGTAGTTATCCTTGGTTATAGTAGAGAAACTGTGCTTTGATTCAAATCCATCTTGACATTGAGGTAATGAAAACAATTTAGTTACACACCTGGAGGTCAGTGAAGTTAGCATTTTCATGTGGAAATCCCTCTGATCGTGGCATGCACAGTGCCCGTCATACCACAGTCACCGAGCACAAGTATTTAGAAGTCATTCTGATTCAGAAAACTAGGGGTAGGGTCTAAGAATCTGCATTTCTCTCTACTTTTTTATTATTTGGTTTGTGTTTTGCTTTTTTGTTTTGTTTATTTGTTTTTCAAGATGGGGTTTCTCTGTGTAGCCCTGGCTGTCCTGAGTGGCTGTCCTGGAACTTGCTCTGTACACCAGGCTGACTTTGAGCTCAGAGATACACCTTCTGCCTCCCAAATGCTGGTGTAAAGGTGTGCACCACCACCACCCACAGGAATCTGCATTTCTAACAAGCTTCCCAGGTTGTTTTAGTGTTCCTGATTCATGGACACTTAGGACATAGAGTAGACTTCATCCATTACATAGCTGTCTATATAAATATGAAAAGTTTGTCTCCTTCAGCCAAAACCATGGTTCAGTATAAATTTGCATTAATACATATTCTGTTTTGGGCTTACCTACAGGTTTTATTTAATTATTTCTTTAACTTTTAAATGTGCCTTTAAGTTCTGTTTTTAATTGCACAAGCAGCAAATACCTATTATCTAAAATAAAAAGTCCAAGCCATATAAATATTTATAGAGAAAACCAAAAATTACCTTTTTAAGATATCAGTAGAACTCATCTGTGCACAGCAGCATTCATAAAAGTACAAACAAATTTTATTGATTGAAAAGTCAGGTATTATACACATTTTCTGCTAAAGTTTCAAACATAACAGAAAAAACTTTATTTTTTATTTAATGTGTATGCATGTTTTATCTGCATGTATATCCATGCACCACATGCATGTAGCGTCTGCAGAAGCCAATGGAGGTACAGAGGTTGTGAGCCACAATGTGGATATTAGGAATCAAACCCCGTTCTCTGAACGAGAAGCACTCCTAGCTGCTGAAGCCGTCCCTCTAGTGCCATAGAAACTGGTTTAGCGCCCTCCCCATGGAAATAAATACATTCCTTGTCCCAACCATTGCACACAAATTCAAGTCCTACCTTATATTTTTAGTAACTCTTATTTCTTTTAAAAGTCATAAACTTGTCATAAACTTTGCCCTATGTTAGTTGGTATTTCTTAAATATATTATAATTCATTTGAACTTACGATAGTTTTAATAATAGAAGCATAGTATTAGTAGGAATAAGATTAGCAAAATGCTATGTTTAGGTTCAATAATAGAGTTAGTTTTGCTGCTTTCTAAATTTCTGAGCATGTTTGAAATATCCTGGAAGATGTTTGAAATATCCTGAAAGAAAAATTCAGATTCCAGGGGAGCAAACTCTGGTATAGTGACCACCTTCACAAAGCACCCAAGATGAGATGAGGGCAAGTTTTCCCAAAGCACAAATAAAGAAGTGAGATTGGGGTGAAACTTTTGTGTACTTACTAGAGAGCACATTAGATGACGCTTCATTTGTTCATGTGTCAATACTTCTGGAACATAGTATTCCTGGATGAAAGTAGTAGAGTTATTAAGCTTGACTGAGTCAGGAAGTTCAGAATTGCACTGGAAAACATGGCAGCATGGGCATCAAAGCAGAAAAGGTCAGGTCAAGGCTGTGACCAGCTGAGGCCAGCAGTCTGGAGTGGAAGATAGAACTCCAAAGGCCAAGGGTCCAGAGCTCTGAGTTGGGATTGACAGCTCAGAACATGGAAGTCAGCTGTCTCCAGGAATGGGTTAAGAGGGCAGTAGCAAGTTGATTTGAGTCAGGACAAGACAATGTGCATTGTAACCAACTTGTTTAACTTTAAAGCATCTCCCCTCTTCCCTTTCATTCTTAGAAAGGTTGATCATCAGGTACAGGCTGACCAACAGGCTCTGTGAACGGGGCTGTTATTATAGTATAGTGTGTTGTTTCTTATATTTACTTCAGACATTGGTTTCTAAATTTGAATCATTTGCTTACAATTCCTGGAGTTATTTGAGAATTTTCTTCAGTAAAATGACTGCTTTCCATCATTCAAAGTGTGCTTTATCCTTTAGTAAACGTGTTTACAGAGGCCTCTGCTCACTTCCGCAGTTCAGCTGTGACATGTTATTGTTGACGCCAAGAGGGAATGGGAAGCTGCTGGGAGTTAGCAGCTGCTCAGGAGTTTTGTGTCATCCAGGAAACAGTAGTTCCAGGCACGCTGTGCTGATTAATTCAAATTTAAGTGAAATATTTTTTGAGGTTTCCTTATTGCTCTTCCATTTATTAAATAATCATGAGGTAAAGACAGTGTAGGTAAGTCTTATTTTAGTAATTTGCATGTTTTCCCTTTTGATCTTAACCAGGTGTGAAAATCACATCGACGCTGCAAGTGTTGAAGCTTATCAAGCAGGCTGGTGACCGCGTCCTGGTGTACTACCAGAGACCTGTCGGTCAGAGTAACCAGGGGACCGTGCTGCAAGACAGTTTGGGCCAGTTGGAAGAAAACTTTTTGTCAAGTGCCTGCCAGCCAGGTTATGAAGAAGAAGCTGCTGGGTTGCCAGTGGATACTGAAAATAGAGACCTTGATTCAGAATTTGAAGACTTGGCAAGTGATGTCAGAGTACAGACAGAGTTCAAAGAGGAGGCACAACCCTTGAGTCCCAGTCCCAAGCGCACTCCAACAACACTTTCTATTAAACCCCTTGGCGCTATATCCCCAGTTTTAAATCGTAAATTAGTTTCAGGAATCCATCCACCACCACAAAAACTTCCGTCTAAAGAAGGAAATAAACCATCAGCTCTAAAAACTTCAGAGGCCACAGATGCAGCACCAGTGTCCAAACCCCAGGGATCCACTTTCAAACCACCTGTGCCACCACGACCACAAGTGAAAATTCCCTTGCCTCCCTCTGACACTCCAGCTCAGGCAGACCCGGATGCTGTTGAGAAGCCAGAGAAAGTGCTGCTCCCTCCTCCTCCTGCAGAGAAACCTGCTGAAAAGCAAGTGAAGAGCGTGGATCATGGAGAAGATGGGGCAGCCGGTAAGCAGTCTTCAGCAAAGCAAGAAGTAGTAAAAGATGTTACTTCAGAAAGTTCTGGTCCTACTAAGGATACTTCAGATGACCATCAGATGTGGGAATCATCGGAGGTTCTTTATCGTAATAAGGTAGGAAAGTGGTCAAGAACCAGAGCATCCTGTTTGTTTGATATAGAAGCCTGCCACAGGTACCTGAACATTGCACTGTGGTGCAGGGATCCTTTCAAGTTAGGAGGCCTCATCTGTTTGGGGCATGTTAGTTTAAAACTTGAAGAGGTGGCTTTAGGTTGCCTAGCTACATCAAACATGGAATACCTTTCAAAGTTCAGACTAGAAGCCCCTGCTCCTAAGGCCATGGTCACTAGAACTGCACTACGCAATCTGAGTATGCAAAAGGGCTTCAACGACAAATTTTGTTTTGGTGACATTACTATTCATTTCAAATATTTGAAGGAAGGAGAACCAGACCACCACATGGTTCCTAACATAGAAAAAGAAAAAGAACTCCATTTGATTGAGGAAGGTTCTTCACTCCCTAAAGAGGAACATTTTGTGGGACAGATGAGTTTGTCAGAAAATAAACATAGTTTCCAAGATACTCAGTTCCAAAACCCAACTTGGTGTGATTACTGTAAGAAAAAAGTCTGGACAAAAGCTGCTTCCCAGTGTATGTTCTGTGCTTATGTTTGTCATAAAAAATGTCAAGAAAAGTGTCTAGCTGAGACACCTCTTTGTGGAGCAACTGAGAGGCGAATAGACCGGACCCTGAAAAACCTCAGGTTGGAGGGACAGGAACCACTCATGGGCCTTCCTCCTCGTGTGGAGATGGAAGCTAACAAGTCAGTCCATAAAACAACAGGCTTGACAAGGCACATTATTAATACTAGCTCTCGTTTACTAAATTTGCGTCAAGTCTCTAAAACTCGTGTTTCTGAACCAGGAACAGATCTTGTGGAACCATCACCAAAGCACACACCCAACACATCAGACAATGAAGGAAGTGACACAGAGGTGTGTGGTCCAAACAGTCCTTCCAAACGAGGGCACGGTGCAGGAATAAAGTTGGTGAGGAAGGAAGGTGGGCTGGATGACAGTGTTTTCATTGCAGTGAAAGAAATCGGCCGTGATCTGTATAGAGGCTTGCCAACAGAAGAAAGGATCCAAAAGTTAGAGTTCATGCTGGATAAACTGCAGAATGAAATTGATCAGGAGTTGGAACACAATAATTCCCTTGTTAGAGAAGAAAAAGAAACAAGTGATACAAGGAAAAAATCACTTCTTTCTGCTGCTTTGGCTAAATCAGGTGAAAGACTACAAGCTCTGACTCTCCTAATGATCCACTACAGGGCAGGCATTGAAGATATTGAGACCTTAGAGAGCCTGTCTTTAGACCAACACTCGAAAAAGGTAAACAAGTACACAGATGATACAGAAGAAGACCTGGATAGTGAAATAAGCCAGCTGATAGACTCTCAGCCGTTCAGCAGCATCTCCGATGACTTATTTGGCCCATCAGAGTCTGTGTAGCAGACAAACTAAACTTTCAAGTGGTTGGGGACAAAATGCATCTGGCGTGCCACGGATACAGCCATGTTTCAGTTCTCCCGTGGTGTGCTTTGGCCTGCTTCTACAGTTGCTTGCTAGTATAAGAATGAAAGGTGGTTTTCCAGCAGAAACGTGACAAGTTCACCAAACTGGTTGTTTTGGGTTGTGCTTATAG
This sequence comes from Ondatra zibethicus, assembly GCA_004026605.1. Classification (NCBI taxonomy): domain Eukaryota; kingdom Metazoa; phylum Chordata; class Mammalia; order Rodentia; family Cricetidae; genus Ondatra; species Ondatra zibethicus. The sequence continues at coordinate 470,030 of PVIU01000097.1, read as the reverse complement.
TTAATGGTTTTGGGGTTTATACTGGGAATTGGGTTTTATTAATTTATTTTTAACCTTTTCTAATTATGTAAGCTAACTTTGTGTTTATGTATTGTGATGTCTCACTGTCCTTTTTTTTCTTTCCTTCTGGTTATTGAATTAATGTTAAGTAAGATCCTGTCCAGATTCCTGAAATAATTTCATTCTCATTCATCACGGTTATAACAGCAAATTTATTGCATGCCTAAATTGACAGCAGTAATCACTGAGGGAACAGAATTGAATCTTCTTTCTTCTATGTTTTGAGGTTTGTCAGCCGTACTTGTCTGAGGTTTTTGTTATATGGGGTTTGGGAGGATTTTTGTTTTGTTTTATTTTGTTATATCGTTGTTGCCAAATACAAATGAAAGCAAGCCGTACAGCTTTAAAATGTTATGCTGATTTAGTTTTTTTTTTTTAGTATATTGCTTGCTTCTTATGCTTCTGTGATTTTTTTAAAGCTTTTATGCAGTTGAAGTATAGTAAAATAGCAGTTAGCTAGAAGAAGTTGCATTGAATAGAGAATAAATGCAGAATCTAGCTGGTGAAGAATTTTGTAGAGAGGATAACAAGATTTTATTACTGAAGAACAGTTACCAGTAGGATTTTGAAATATCTTTCAAATGTTGATGCTTTCCTTTTAAATGGAAGTTATGAACATTCATGATGATTTTTCATCTTTGGTTCTCCCATAGGAAATAAAGAATGTATAAGGATATTTAAAATTTCACAGGACTTGTTCGGGAAATGGCTGCATTGATAACTGGCTTTGTTTGAAGACAAGTTTAATGTAGGACTATGCTGTGGAGGGCAGTTATACAGAATATGTTTACAGAATACATCCTTTGGTGTCTATGGCCTTAAAGGAATGTCATTCATTCTAAATACTTTAATAATTCAGACCATCTTCATTCATTGTAAAGAAAAATAAAAATAGGCAGTATGCATAGGATTTGGGACTAGTTCTCTAAAAATGAAGGCCTGCTGTGGTACTGGGTTCATCTAATGGATGCTAATAACACACAACTGAGAGAAATATGGGAGCCTGACCCCATTGATGTAAAGTCCGAGCCTGTTATAGCTATAGAATAGAAAAGCGTTTTCCCTTTGCAATAACACTATGATAACACATAAACCAACTTAATTTAAAACTATGGAACAGCTCTTTGGCTGCAGGAAAATTTGTAGTATGATATATAGTAAAGAGAGTGGTCCAGTCTGTAGCTCAAACTCCAGCAGGAGTTTACTGTCAAGCTCTTGAGTGAGCTCTGCAGCATAGGCAGGTCACAGAGGGTCACACAGCTTCTCTGTCTCCGAAGGTACTTACTCTACCTCACGGGGCTGTTGGGAGACAGACAGGAGCATAACTGCAAAAGCGCTGTGAACACAAAGGTGTTCCTCACATGAGGGAAGCGTTGTTGAGTGTAGAAGGTTATTCCAGTTTAAATTCAATAGCTAACTCTCTTGTTACTAAGTGAAACACTAGAACACAAACTTTTCTTTGCCAGATTTATAGAAAAGACTGTATCTGTGTAATCCCCACCCACCCCTGCTTTTTTTTTTTACTGTTTATTTAAGCATGCTCACAATTTAAATGAACAGCACAATAGAAGACTTTCCACAACAAATCCCAGAAGCTAAAATGTTGCGCCACATCTTATGCTTGAAGCAATCCGCCTGATGTATAGCCGTGTTTCATCTTGTAGACAATAACTTGCCATTGCTACCTGAAGGTGATGTGTCTGTAAGTGGCTGGTATGGATACAGATAAATCATGGAAGTTTTAGTGATGCCCAAGCATGCTCCTGCACTGACTTATTTGAAAGAGCTATAGAAATAATGCAAAGCTTTAGTTCTAAGAATCTACTCATGCTTCAAAGTATTTATCTCTGTAGAACCACAATCATGGAAAGCTCAACAGTGCTGCTAATGATGTTTGTCAAATAGACCTTTAATGTCGTGCAATATTTTTCTATTAGGAGAGACAGTAGAGGCATCACAGTTGTACTTTAGAGCAGGGAAGGAGGGGAAACTCCAAATACCCTAGAGCATAGTAAGGGATAAGGCTTCAATTTAAAAGGTTGTATTATATTACATTACTCATGCAATCTTGCTGCCATGCTATGTTATCAATAGCTAAAATAATAATAAAGACTACCACGGAAAATAAGAATATCTTCATTTGATGCCATCTGAAAACAAGGTGATTGGTTCATCTCTGTGGCATTATGCCTGGTGTAATTGGCCATGCAGACAAGCTAACAATCCATTTTTACTAAACAAATTTGCAAAAGCATTCAAACTTTTACTGTTGCTACCTTACCTTTTGAAACAGATGTATGTTTTTTTTTCTAATGCTATAATATGTGGTAATAAGCATAGTGAGACCTGTCTCAGAAAAGAAAAATTGGACTATTTAAAGTGTGTTCTCTTCATTGGTATTTAGATGAATGACTGGGTTAGACAAAATGAACAACATCTTAGTATGTTGCAATCACAATATGTATGTTTCTTTTTTATTTACTGTGTTGGCTTTTTGAGACAGTCTTTCTCTATAGGTCTTTTTGAGACAGTCTTTCTCTATAGGTCTGGCTGTCCTGGAACTCATTGTATAGATCAGCCTGGCCTCGAACTCAACAGATATCTGCCTGCCTCTGCCTCTGGAGTGCTGAGATTAAAGGCATGTACCACCACATCCAGCTGTGCTATAGTTCTTAGTATCAAAGTTTATTCAACAATACTAGAACTTATTGGGTAGATACTTTCTCATTCTAAGAAAAAGAACAGCCTAAAACTTTGAGAGTAAAGTCTACCTAAAAAAATTTTTTAAATATTTTGAACATATTTGGTTGTAATACTAAGAAAATAGAGTTTAAAATTTTAAGTTCTCTAAAGTAAGTTTGAAATCACTTCAATTTTTAAAAGATGTATTAATTTATAAATTGAGGTGATGGTTTTCCTTATCCCCTCCCTCCAAAAAAAGCAAAGAAAGGTGGAAAAGGGGATTACCTTCATCCTTCTCAATTCCTTTATGTTCCTTAAGGTCTGGGTAAAATAACAGGAAACTACCGTGTCTACTCCATTCAAAATGATCCTAATTTCTAGATCTTCCAGAGCCTGTTCCATCAATTGACTTGATATTACAGCTCTCTTCATCAGATAATTTATCTGTTCACAGCAATTAGAACAATTTTTGGACAGCTCACTGTTTTTCCACACTGATAGGATATAACATAGGAGTCCTATGTTTAATTTAAAACAAACTGTGGAAAGGCAGAGAGGATGGTTCACCCCAGCCTGGAGTGATGTTTGCCTGATGCCTGCAAATACAGAGAATGCTTTTTAATTAAATATCTATAGCCAAAACGATGTGTATGTATTTTATTCCAGCAACAATGTTGATGAAATGGTTTGTGAAAGAATACAGGCAGGCACAGCGCAGTGTTGAAGAAGATTTATTAAGTCACCCAGCTGAAGTGCAACTAGGACAGATAGACACACTTAGTCAAAAGAAGTTGAGTGTCCATTGCTACCTCACTAAGATTTTTGAGTCTGAATTACCAAGTACAAACAAAAGCAACCTCTACTTTGTAAAAATGTTCAGAGTTATAAGTTCTTTTTCTGGAACATGCACAGTACTTTTTAAACACCCTATTTTCAGTCTTGCATACCCAGGATATTAGTCATATAAATTTATTTACCTTTCCCTTGGAAACAAGTTATCTTTTGCTCTCTAAACAGTTCTGAATGTTTTATCCTTTCCCTGGAGTTGAGTAACCGGCATGCCTTTGCCAGTCATCCCTGATGGACCCTCAGAAGCGGAAACACACCAGCATCAATTATTGCATATGGTACTGTGGGCAAGGGAAACTACAAGCCCTCTCTAACCACAGCGCTTCTAAAGCTGTCCTGACGACGCGCAAGTCCCACCTTTTGATTTTAGTCACGTGAGAGTTCCTCTCCAGCCATCTTTCAGAGTTGCAGACCTTGTGACTATCCAGCAGTTTAATGAGTAGGAAACCTGTTTCCCTCAAACACATGACTTCAAATCACCAAGGTCCCACAGAAAGATTCATAAAGCAAAAGAAGTATTAGCCACTTTCCTAATGAATGTGTAATAGCCAGTAAGGTTGAGGGGTTGTTGTCCTAAAGTTCTCTTAATGTCCAAGGTCATACAAACACAATTCAGATTAACAAAACTGACAGGTTTTTTTTTTAACAACTGCAGAGTTGACATATACTATTTGAGACATATTCCACACTGTATTTATATTCTGGGAGGCTGTAATCTCATACAAAGCAACTACAGATAAGGTTCACTAATGCTGGCATACTGAAAAGGTACGTCAGTGTTGGCATGCTTAGAAAACTATCCTACTCCGCACACAAGATGACACAGTAACACATACACATCTGTAGATGGGTTTTCTGCTTCAGAAAGGGAAAGTGTCCTGATCACCCTATTATCTTTCTTAACATAAAAATGTTAGACATGAACAATTTCATTCCTTCATCTTTGTTTGAAATTCATTTCTACATTGATAGGAACAACTTTTAGGAGTCTAAAAAGTAAAAGCAACTCAAAATTAACAAATCTCTATAAAAACACTTGGATGACCTAAGTAGATAAAGATGTGATAGTCTGATTGTTCACATAGCAGTTCGATAGCCTTGGTTTCCTTTCCCAAAACAGGAAGTGGGTTTGGTAAATCATACCGTGCTTAACCTTGCCAGTGTACAGATACATACTTTACTTTCACCCAGTAAGACCATCAAGTCTATATCTTTCAAAGAAAGTAACATTTGAGTTCTTATCTCTACTTTCAGAACATTTACTTTTACCCCTTGTTGGCTTTAATGATTGTTGCCAATGATAGGACACAGAAAACAGAATTTACAACCATCCCTTTCCAGGTAGGTGGTTGTAACAGAAAATTAATGCCAGCAAAGGTTTATGAATAAGTCTGAAAGATGGCTGACACAATTTCTTGTCCTCTGTGCTTGAAATGACTACCTTTTAACTCAAATACATTGATACTAATTGCAAGTTAAATAGCAACGCATTTAGTGTTGCTACGTAATGGCGCTGTCTTGCATGATTGTTTCTCAGACCTCTAGTTTCTTGTTGGAGAGTCTCAGATAATGTGTGCTTTAAACACTCATTACCAGTATTCAGAAAAAATAAGATTTTTTTGGTCCAAGTGTTCGTGAATGTAAGTTTAAAAATTATATTTGATTTGGATTCAAATATTTATACATTTACAATATACCTATTTCGTCAAAATATATTGTATAATATTTAATAAAACCAAATACATAAAATAAAGTTTTCAACACTATTTATACAAACCCCTAGAAAAGCTGCTTTTTCTTTTATAAGGCTGTTGGCAGTCGGTCATAACCATGGAAAAGAAAGTATCACCTTTGGTTGTTTTACTCTTTGCCAGGAATGGATGATGTGATCAAGACAGCTCTGCACGAGTCATTTCACTGGAAACACTGCTACACAGTTAAGCACTTGGCAACTTAGAGGGTCTCAGTCACTTTCAGATTCTTCTTCCTCACCGATGGGATACGACTGGACATTATTCTGAGTGTACATTTTTGTTTTAATGGGGCAGTTGTGGTCCATGAGGATAGCCTGAAAGCAAAACGCAAGTACGTCAACTTCTCGCTTTGTAAAGATAGGATGGTTTTAACCCACTACTGGTAAGTGTTACTATTTTGAAAGCAGTTGCCATGTCTTGACCTTGAAAATCTTAAATTCTCCACTTAGTGAAAAGTTTTGGGTAATAGGCAAGAAGTAGTCTCTGGGATGTGTTCATTGTACCTGTTGTAGGTGGAAGCTGAGTTTTGTGAAACAAAGGATGGGTGGATTAAGTTCAATAAAGGTTAAACTGAGGGTTGGAAGCTGGAGACTTCGTTGCAACTTCCATTTTATAGACTTCCACAACAGGGAACTTCATGAAGATGTTTGAAGGGAACTCTTGTTAGAAATAGAGGGAATCTGAACTGAAATCCACTCTATTACTCAATTGTGGCTTTTGTTCTGATGCTAACCATTTACACAGATTGTCTTACAATTTGTTAAAACGCATTTTGCCATGGCCCTTTAGTTTCCCGGGTCAAACATCCCAGGCTTTGTTCACAAATGTGATGTTCAGACCGTCTCCAGATCCTAGCTGCCCTCTTTTAGCACAAATGTATATGTAAAAGTCCTTTGCCCGTAACTGCAAAAAGAAAAATATCCACAAAAACGATGCTTTCTTTCCAAAGCACCCTCAGCAAGAAGTACTGTAGTCATTATTCCTGACATCCTGTGGATGGAAGCCTTAGCTTCACAATAAGCCTAGGTAGGAAGTTGAGAAAGTAGGCACACAGGCTCAAAGAACTTGACCAACGGATATTCACCCCCCAGCCACTACAGCTGGCCAAGTCCTTCATGTAGAACAGTGTGTTTGCATAGACTGTATCTCCATGTATATTTCAATTCAACTTTATGATAACCAACACAATACAATGCAAATGTGTAGTATAACTAGGGGATGGTTTTTAAAATGTACAATTAGTACAGATAATTGTTTTTTAGACATTTTGGCTTCAAATTTGCTGAGTCTACAGATCAGAACTTGTGGGTGCAGAGAGCAGTAGTGTGGCACAAATGGTGCAGAGCAAGAGGCCAGGCAGCTCCAAGACAAATTCCAGTTTTTAAGAATCCCACAGCAGCTGGAGAAGTGCAGTGGGAGTCCATGTACAAACCAAATGAATCAGGTATGTCTCAGTCTCCCTCCTTTATAGGAACCATTCCCCCAAGGTATGTGTGTGTGTTTGCACACGCACGTGTGTGCAGTCTGCAAATTTGAGTGATTAAAATGTTCGGAGCCTGCCTGTGGCAGTCTGTCTTGTCCTGCCGATGTGATAAGACTCCGCTCAACCCTTTTATCATTTCCTTAGAGATCCTCAAATGATCAGATGTGTGACAGAAAGGTAAGGATGTGTGTGGCCCTAGGCTGTCATCTCAAGCCGCCAGCTTCAAACTCAGCTCCCCTTCCAATCATGCTGCTTGCTGAGCGAATTGATAGTTGTGCTTAAAGGATTTGATTATTAAAATAGTTGAGGTAACAGACATTGCATGTTTGAACCATTCTTCCTGTGTTACACAAAGGTTTAGCATTTGGTAGCTAAAGGTAATCTCCCCCAGATTGTGTACCCAAAGGTCACTGTGGAGATGGTCTGGGGGCAAAGTGGAGCAGGTTAAAAGTGAAATCTCAGGTTCCTACGTTCACAGTGACTGTGCTATCCACAACCTCCAAAACTGCCTTGGTTACAATACATTGTGTAAGACTATAGCAGTCATCAGTTGACATGGATTTCTAGGGCACCCACTATACTTCTGACCTTACCCTGAAGGTCCTATACCAGTGACAACTCCAGAGGTATGGACAGGTTCTCCAGGGTCACAGATGGAGGACTCACTGGAGCCTAAGGCTTAGCAAAAGTCCTTAAGAGGAGATGGGAGCTTAACCGAATCCTGAAAGATGGGAAGGTTTGCAGAATACAGAATGAATGAGCAAGTCATAGATTATGGAGGGTAGTAGGTAAAACACTAAGTCACCATGGCCACCAGAGATCTTAGGAGGCAATGGAGACAGCAGTTGGAAAGCACCACCGAAGCCAGGAGCAACAGGCACGAACCTTGACCTTTACTTGGTCCACAGGCAGCAAAGCCACGCCAAAGAGAATGACCAGCATTGCCCTATTCACGACCACCGTCATCTCTCCACTCACCATTCACCTCTATAGGTAATCTCGAGAACTCCAGGACTGGAACACAGAATGTATACTCAATAAAAACTGTTCTGGGAGTTGCTGGGTGTGGTAGCACCGTTCATCTCAGCACTCAAGAAGCAAGGCAGATGGATATCTATGAGTTTGAGGCCAGCCTGATCTACATGGAGTTCTAGACCAGCCAGGATCCTGTCTTAAAAAGCTGCACGGGGATTAGGGAGATAATGGGCAAAGAAGTGTTTGCCTCACAGGCGTGAGGACCTGAGTTCAGTCTCTAAAATCCACACTCTAAAAACTGCAGTGTGACGGTGTACACTTGTTATCCCTGCATTAGAGAAATGAAACAGCCAACAAGATGTGATGAGCTCTAGGCCAGCAGGAAACTCAAAAACCAAGGTAGACACAGCACCTGAGGAACAACACCCAAAGTTGTCCTTGGGTCTCTATATGCATGGATTACTTGAACGTGCACACTTCATGCGCACCCACACATACACAGCAGTGTACTGCAGAGTTCATTCCGACTGATTATTTCTATCATGAAGACACAGCTGATAGCCTGTGTGTTTCAGGCTGCGTTCTTTCATGAATATTGTTTCCTGGCATCGACAACCTAGCTTCATGTCTTCTCCCAAAATCTTTATTGGGCAGTAGTTTTACTTTTAAAAGAAATTATACATGGTAAATATGCCAGATAGTGTGCCATGAAAAAAGAAGCACGCAGCACTGGGCAGGTAACACAAGTACATGAGGGACAAGTGCCCCGTGGCCCATGAAGCTGGCAGGGGATCTAGGATAGCACTCCACACACCGCAGGGGAGCAGAAGTGGAGAGAAGAGGGGTTGGCACCAAAGGCACAGCAAAGCCCAGACACATATATATATCCAAGCCCCAACCATGTATACCTAGCTCCCATCACTGTACACAGAGCAAAGCTGGGGGCTCCAAGGTGGGGGGAAAAACAGGCTAAATGAAGTAGAAAAGTAAAAATTCAATGCTGGGCTGGTGAATCAGTAAATGTACTTAGAAGGTGGGCGCTCCAATCTCAGACTTGAGAAGACATGCATTCCAGTAGAAACGTTCTGTTTTTCTTAACTAGAAAAAAAGCAATTCACTATGTACACTGTGTAAGTGCCCAGAAAAGGGACAGGTGTCTACAAGTAGATGATAACGTACACCCCATGTATATTCTCATCTGGCACTAGATGCCCCATCATTATCTAGCCCATGGACGAGAATCCTTTTTAAGTGTATTTTTATGTGTAATGGAGTTCTGTGCATGCATATGTGTGTAGTCTTTCACATGTGTGGGGTACATGTGTGTGTGCATGCACTTGTAAAGACCAGAAGTTGACATAAGGTATCTTCATGCTTCACTTTATGTAATGAGGAAGGGTCTCTCATTTGAACCCAGAGCTTGCCAGTTTGGCTAGTGTAGCCAGCCAGGTTGCTCCAGGGATCCTCTGCTGTCTTCCTTGCTGAGGTTACAGGTGGGCCACCACATCTGCCTGACATTTACATAGGTACTGGGGATATGGACTTGGATCCTCTTGTGGCAAGCAGTTTTATCTATTGAACTATGTCCTCAGCACTGAACTGGGGTCTAAGCTAGAAGAACCTTACCCACCTTATACCACCCTTAAAGGTGCCTGCTGTCCATAGACCACTTCCTTTCCTGCCTTAGCAGCAGAAACTTAATAAGACTAAAAGGCATTCTACCTTTTAAAAATAATTCTTTAAACTTGAAAACCAAAACCCATCTCAGAACTCAGCTGATCTCCCTGGGTATTTTGAGAAGTCAGGGTCCTGTGTCATTGTCTTATTATGGGTGTGTTCCTCAAATGGCAGTGTTGATATGCCTTACATTTTACAGAGACTGAGCAACAGGAGGATTTTGCCCTTATCAGAACATTATTTAAAAAAAATGAATGGAAGAAAAGCTGTGGTGCTCACAACCAATTCACAGCCTGCTGTTACTTATAAGCCTACAAGACACAGTTGCATAGGTGGCTCTCACACACAACTGCAGGGTGAGTACCTGCAGAAAGTACCTAATGAAAGAATATTTTGCTTGGGGTGGAATGCCTTCTGGCCCCCATGTCTCTGCCACTTGGTACCTCATCACTTGTGTGTGCCGGGGTTTCTCGAGTGAGTGGTGATCTAGTCCCCTTCATGGCACACGCCCTGCCACACTCCCCCTTATCATTAGAGGCTGTCGGCTTCCACCCACTCCAGCTCTGCTTGCACAATCATCAAACATCACCTGCTGGGCACCATCTCAGATGTTACCACTGCCAGCCAAATGGCATTCCTCCAATTACGGGCATTAATTATAGACAGAGAAATGCACATCATAAGACTTAATGATTTATTTCAATAGGCACTGGTTAAAAATTTTGACATTTACAGTGAAGTGACCCTGAAACCTGTCATTCTTACTGCTTTGTCTTTCAAAATTGTCTCCTCCACTTCCTTCAGTATTTTTTTAAATGAGCTAAAGCGCTGGTTTAAGTGAAGAAAAAAAAACTGTCTTTCTACCACCATTTTTCAAAATACTATGGTGACTGGCTAGACAAATGCTTCTCACCTCCAGCACCTCCTCAGCGGGTCTTCTACCATGCTTCATTTCCTCTACTAGCGCATGCAGGAAGCCACAGATAGATAACACAACAGCCACTAACGTCTGCTGTCTCAGTGCTGGACGCCCACCCAGCAGAATCTGGATAGCAGAAGGAAGCTCTTGCCTTGAAGAGCAAAAATGTTTGGGTGCTACTGGGTGATCAGAGTAGAACACTGCTTTCAATACAGCAGGAATGGTGCATGGGTGACACTGGGGACAGTCACTGCTGAGACTCTCGTCTAACAACACTCCTGTGAGGTGTTATCATTTCCCAGTACAGTGGAGAAAACTGTGTGGGGAGCCAGTGCAGCTGCCCCCAGGCCCATGCTAGCCCTTCACCATCCCTAAGAGTCTTAACTGTCTCCTGGGTGACAGAAACATTTACTGATAATTCAATTTCTTTAGTCAAAAAGGTTTGGGAGTAACCGTCATTCAGCCTTAATCAAATTATTGATAATGTGGCCACAGAAAGACAGGTTTCCAGCGCTGTGTGGAGAGTCTTCTATCCACTCTGAAGGATATGGGCTCAGGTCAACAAACAGAGGTGCCACAGTGATGCACACAACCAGGGTAGAAGCAAGAAGTCAGTGAAGGAGCCATGCTTCCACCCAAGGATCTCCACGTCACCCCCTCTTTTCCTACGAGTGTGGAGCATCTTGTGTTTTAACAAATAAAGCTTGCCTGAAGATCAGAGTACAGAACCAAGCTACTAGAGGCCAGGCAGTGATGGCACACACCTTTAATCCCAGGATTCGGGAGACAGAGGCAGATGGATCTCTGTGAGTTCAAAGCCACCCTGGGCTACACAAGATTGATCCAGTCTAAAAGACAAACGGAGTTAGGCAGTGGTGGCTCACACCTTTAATCCCAGCACCAGAAAGGCTGAGATGGGAAGGGATATGGCTGGGTAGAGAGAGGAACATAAAGTGGGAGGAGAAAGGAGCTCAGATGCAGTCTGAGGATGAGTAGAGACAGGATCGCCCCTTCAGTCTGAGGATTTGGGGGAGGTGAAAGGTCTCTCTAGTAGCTGGCTGCACTGCTTCTCTGATCCTTCCTCTCCACCCCCTAATATCTGACTCTGGATTTTTATTAAGAACAATTAGAATTCATGCTACATAGGAGCCCATCCATGAGAAACTAGTCTCTAGTCAAAGCCTGTATAGTTCCGGGCACAAAGTCAGTGGCTAGAGATCAATGTATTTTTAAGCTACGGTAAATGGATGGGTGAATGTGAAATGCCTCAGACAAAGATAGGTTACACAATCTAAATTTTGGTTCTGTCTTTAAATTTGCTTTTGGAGGAAACCATCAAGAGTCATTCAAGAAATGATAAAATACTAAGACCTGTTCTTGTCAGAAAGCTCTTCTGTGCTGGGCTTAGTGACACGGGCCTGTCAGGCCAGCTGCTCCTGAACCGAAGCAGGAAGGATCCTAACTTCCCAGCCTGTCTTGTCTCCAACAGAGTAAATTCATGGCCAGCCTGGGCAACTTAATGAGACCCTATCTCAAGATGAAACATTTTTAAACTTAGAAAGAGGGCTAGAAATGAAATGCAACAGTAGAGTGCTTGGCCTGGCGCACACAAAGCCCCAGATTCAATCGACAATATCAGAGAAAGGAAACCTATAGAAATCTCGTCTGATCCACTCCAAAAGAACATGACAGAGAAGCCTTAGATCTGTCCCTGAACACAACACTAGCACTTCCCGTGGGCTTCTCCTTCATCCCTAGTCCAGACAGTCTCCTTTCAGCTAAACAATACCAGCATCTGATACTTCAGTCTGGGCCCCCCCCCCCGCCAGGACAGACAAGGAGCAGCAGCAGTGAGCTTTCTTTGCTGGGTGAGGTAAACACCTCAGAAAGGGCACGAGACTTATACACCTCCCAGTTCAGATTTAGAGCCAATAATTTGAACTTGTTCAAAAAAGAAGCACATTATTCTCTATAGCTTGACCATGGCCATGATTCTAGCCACAAAGATAAAAACTAAATAGTTCTCACTAAAAACTAAATGGCTCACATGTGTGCCCCAGGGTGTAAATATGACCTCATCTTTCACAAAGACTAAAGACATTTCCAGACTCTTATGCTGGACCAAGATACCAACTATTGCTAAATGCTATAAGGATAGAAGAAAAGCAACTGGGACCACATCCTAGGAAGCAGGAAGATTTTCAAGAACCAATGAGATTGAATTATCCCAGGGTTATATTTAATTGGCAAGAATTATACAATGTTAATCTAAATAAAAAAATTAATCTTATTCTTCAGATTCATGAACATGAAGCTTAAAAGCAATAACTGTGAAAATAATACTAATGAAAGAAGTTACTGTGTTAGTGACTGAAAAGGAACTCTCACTGCTTCCGCTTGGGGCCTTCTATCAGAAAGGAGCAGAAATGTAGTTTAGAATTGAACTATGCAGAAACTCTTCAGATAGCCATACCAAAATTATCAAAAAGAAAAAAAAACCCAAAAAACAAAAAACAGCTTTCTTACCATTTTTTCTTCCTTAGCAGGTGGACTTCGAAGAAAAAAGCAGAGTGGAGCAAAAACAATATCAATTATCCCGATAATTGTCATGAGCCAAGGAAAGCCAATTGCCTTTGCAATGGCACCACCAGCAGAAGGACCTTTGGGGAAACAGAAAATTAGCACTTTCTCCAAATGTCTTATTGCCAGAAAATGTAAATATTTCTTTATTTCTAGGAGGTTTTATCTGTCCTGCATTAAGGTAAAAGGTATCTTGAAAGCCAGCATATTCTTACCGATTGCATAGCCCATACAAAAGGCCACATCCGCAATGGCATATACGCTTCCATAAACAGACACGTGCCGTAGGTCCACCAGGTAGCCCATTATAGGCATCATGGAGGAATCCACCATCCCTGTGGAGAGGCAAGGAACAGTGTTTGGAAAAGTGGTATAAACCAGATACAAGCCGAATGCTAGGGACTGTGTCCTGAACTCAGTCCATTGCCCCCTCTTTCCTTCTGTCATTGCCACTTGCTCGTCTGTGCCAGACTCCTGACAGCAAACCTTTCATTGTGGATAGTAAGCAGAAGGGTTCAGAGATAGGAGTGGAATTCAGGATTCGGAGTCTTTATTAAGCCACCGTTTGTCTGACCTCACCTTATAATCTCTTGTAATGGGTCATCTTTTGGGTAAAGGGAAGGTACGCAATCCTCTGGCAACTCACCTATTACTATTCTCAAGGTGTAGTATATTTTTTTACAGGCCACTGGAACTTGGCCTACTAGGAGAACTTAGCCTACTAGGTTATGCCTTCCTGATCCACTATTTTCTCAATCACTTTTTCCTTGACAGTTAGCACACATACATATATCAGCCAACCTCTTTCCAACTCGCCTCCAACATCAAGCCTTATAGACCACGAGAGTTACCAAATTGTAAAGTGTCTGTGTACTAGAATTCAGTGGAGGGTGAAAGGGCTTCTCTTCCTGCTCAGAAAACTAAAACCTGAAGAGTTTGGCTCATTAGTTGGCTACAACCAACAACAAAGACCAGTGTGACAAGCTGGGCCTCTTGACTAGCAAAGGGACAAGTATCAGTAAGAGCACATGAATTCAAGTTCTGGGTGCAAATCCTAGCTGAATGAGCATTTCTTCCCCTGTCTACATGGGGTGCTTTGGAAGTGGTTATGGTGACTGTGGTAAACTGATGCCTGTGAGCACCTGCTGAGGGGCTGGCCGGCAGCGGTGGGTGGATGGGAGCAATGGCCTTGCTTTGTTTCCTGTTTGTTGATTGTCTGGTGTGGGCAGCCTGCTACAGAGAAAGAGTGGAGTAAAACCTAAGAGGCGGATATTAAGCAGAGTTGAAGAACGAATTACAACAGGACTGGTGTGTAGGTCCATGGGGAGACATAAGATGCCAGGGCCACCTAACTTCCTCTAGAGGGTTGGAAGATATCCCATTCATTCTTTCTGCCTTACTAACTCAAGGACTAAATTCCTGACACTATGGTGTAGCAGATTTGGCCTTTACTTTTATCATGATAATCAGTATTTATAAATGAGAAACAAAAGCATACCATTAGTCCAGACTTACCCTAATGTTTTATTTTCCTTTGCCTCTGAAAATTCCTGTAGTGCACAGCATGGTACCTCATTAGCCTGCATTTTCTTCACCAAGCCTCAAAAGCAATGCACATGGGAAGTCTGGCCCTAGCCACATATGGGAAGGTCTGCTCTCAGATTCTAACTAAATGGAATGTGCTACAGATCAGGAGGCGTGTGTTTGCTAGCACACGGCAGTGAAGCATCAGTTTGCTTCTGCCAACGCCACCTGATTCTCAACAGGAATCTCCATGCATCTGGACTATGGGTTGTTCCTGAGCTGATCACATCAGCTTCTGGAAATCTGACTACAGACTGTTTACTCTTCAAGAAGAGAATCTCGGCTAGAGAGAAGGCAGTTCCAAGTTGAAGTACAAGGCCCGTGTGACTTACCAATTGCAAAACCAACTCCAAAGTTGGGAGCGATGAGTCCATAGATATTTTTTGCAAAAGGAATCTGTAAGAGGAAGTTAATATGCTAAAATAAAAGATACTGACACTAATAAATCATCTTTTACAAAAAAGCCTAAAAATACCTTTTATATAGGAATGAGAACAGAGAAAGGAAGGGGGTTGTCATCCTTATCTTTAAATCCAAAGCCTACATTGAGGGTGTGGTTCAGTGGTAAAGCACTTGCCTACCATGCATGATGCACTGGGATCAATCTCCAGTGCAATCAATCAATAAATATATGTCAAAGCCTGAAATGTAAGTTCTGACTGCTGTGAAAACTGAAGTGCATGGCTCCTCTGGAGGGCAGTTTCATCCACCCTCAGCTTTATCACAGAGAAGACAGCCATATTTGCGGAGATATTGGCCACTAAGATACGTGTATTCAGGAGTAATCTTGCTATTGTTCAGAGTAGCTGCCATAAAGTATTTAAGACATTGTCATGTTTGGTGGTTCATGCCTGTAAACCCAGCATTTGCAAGAATGAGGCAGAGAAGACTGTCGTCAGTTCTAGGCCAGCCTGGGCTACATATGAGACCTTAAGAAAAAAAACTACAAAAAATAAAAACAATAATAGAAAAATAAACTTGGTAAACTACATAATAAAACAGTTTAAATAACATCTGACCTAAAATTACATAATATACCAACTGGAATCTTTCAGAAATGTTTGAAATGACTTTTAAAAGTTTGACTTTTAAAATGAAAAATGTAAAAATGAACATAATAAAACCAAATATTAGCAAGCAAACTGTTATAAAATATTGCCTAGCGAGTCTCACCCAAAACAAGAGTTTCAGTCCCATGTGCTCCCAGCCCCCGACTGCCTGTCAAATGCAGTCTTTCACTCACACATAAAATGCTGATTCCAACAATTATCATTCCCAGAAGAGCACAAAGCCACCTATCAAAAGAAAAAGCACATCAATAAGTGAACACTTACGGTGTTTTCCCCAAGACACATCTTCAATGAAAATCACAGCAGTTACTTGTAACAGTGAAGACAGAAACACTGAATTTCTTCAAAGAACAACATTATTGTCAAAACAATAGAACGAATGCTTTCATTTAATCTTACCTTCCCATTTTGTGTGCAAGTATTCCAAAAATATTGGTTCCAATGAGATAAGAGATACTTGCTGGTAAGAAAGCAATGCCTGCGGGTTTATGAAAAGGATACCTTATCAGTGCTTCTACAAGTCACACGCCAGAAAAACTAATAATCACAGACACTGCAGCGATGATTTGAGAAGATGAAATGAAGTCTGGGGCCTGCACCCACGCAGCTAATATCCGGTTTCAGTGTGGACCCCACATGGCTTATCCGTCCCAGGAAGCTGCCGAGACGCTCCAGAAATGGAAACCATTTCTCTATCAGTGGCTCCATCTCACCTCCATCTGGATCTGGTGGCAGCATTACATGCGGACAAACAGAGTCATTCCCCAGCTGTGGGAGCTCAGCAATGGCCACCCGTGTGGTCTGGGCATTTACATATGTGTTCTCACCTTTGCGATTCTTGGCAAAAGGCACAGCCATTGAAATTGGGGCAATTAGGACCAAGAGAAAAGAAAGCAGTGGAAACAAGCCAAAGCCCACGGTTACTTTCCCTTGTAAGTTTACACACATGTGTGTGCACACACAAGGCTTTGTCACACAAAGAGGACCATATAACACCACTGCTCCATGCCCTGTTTTTCTCAATTAACTGTGAACATCTTCCTTTCTTAAGAGAAAAAAAAAAAAACTACTTGGTCATTTTTTTCAAGGTAAAACTGTGACTGACAGATACTTTATGTCCAAGACTTAATGGCTCTCCAAGGGGAGACAATGAACCAGGAGCAACCTCCAGCAGGCAAGGGCAGACGTTGCCATGAACATGGCCAGCACTGAACAAAAGGCCCGTCCAGTTAAGCCATATGAGCATGCAGGGACCTGTCCACTTCCGCTTCTACAGTTCACTGCTAGGACAATCTCTTGATAAGAGACCACTTTCCAACTTCTTAATTTCAGTATTTTTCCCTTAAAATCAGATATACTAGACTCGATTCCAAGTCTTACCCTCAAACAGTAAGAGTTGCTTTGTTCTGCACCATCTCTGTGTATACTAGGTATTGCATGGTGAGTAGGTCAACAAGTGCTGTCCACCTAAGCATGATTCTTTCCCTTTAAGGATAAGACCCTAAGCCATTAAACACTGGAGAAGCTGGCAGAAGCCTGAGCCTCTAACACAGTAGGAATTTCAGGTTAACGGGTACTATGATCAAAACGCAAAACAGAATCGTGCCAGGACTAGGATTCTGGGAAATGTTAGAGGAGAGCAATCGCGTGTTCCTGGAAATCATTTCCATCACACCTAGCAATATGCAGAGGCCAAACAGTCACTCAGTATAATCTGATTGGGCAAACATTTACTGGCAGCCTTGTGCACAGTACACCACCAGCTTACAGCGAAGGCAATGAAAACATGAGTCCTGTCACCATGGAAGTGTCTTTGACGGAAAGAATCAGATGGCGTTTAATCTGTGATACGGCTTGCCAAGAACATTGTAAGATAAGAGTTCTGAGAACCCCAGACCTGCAGCTGGGTCACATTCTCCAAAGCAGACAGTATTAAAGCCTGACCCTAGAAAGTCTGTGACAAACCTCCCACACTCTACAGACCAGGTTGGGCTGGGTAATAGAAATCAGGTTGACTTTGCCTCAGGATTAGTTGGAACCAAGGGCTATGGGTTGTATATACCCATGCAAACTGTGAGAGAAATAACAGCAGGACAAATATTCACTGACATACAGCCTCAGGGTCAGAGAAACACAATGAAGCTGAAGGGAGTCTTCAGTGGGGACCAGATCCCATTTGACAAGGTAGCTGCCACTCTCTAACTCATCACTGCCCTGGAGGACTTCAGTCCAATGTTAGAGGAGGTATCCTGTAGGTAAGAAGGAAGCAGATTTTTGCATAAGATTTAATTAAGATGAAATGTTGAATTTAATTTAAAGAACAAAGCCCAAAAACCCTCATGTATTGCTGACTGTACCAGTCAACCAAATACTCTTGACCTTGGCCCACAGACAGCCCTTGTTTCTAGTCAATAAGATAGTTCTGAGGGCCCAGCTAGGTTCAAGGACTCCTGATGTATCAGACGCCAGTTAGAACCGCAGCAGGGACACAGACAGATTCCTCAATCCAGTGAGCAGCCCTACCTTCCCATCGTGAAAAGGGGTGCCAGCCTCACACAGGACT
This sequence comes from Ondatra zibethicus, assembly GCA_004026605.1. Taxonomy (NCBI): domain Eukaryota; kingdom Metazoa; phylum Chordata; class Mammalia; order Rodentia; family Cricetidae; genus Ondatra; species Ondatra zibethicus. The sequence goes on along the minus strand of PVIU01000097.1, from coordinate 451,834 downwards.
AAGAAACACCTTGTTTTCCATGGGCAGCGAGGCCATTGGCAAGCTCCATCATGCACGGGATTAGGAAGTACAAAGCAAGGTGTTTGCTTGAATTTACAACTTGCGTGCTGAACTTTGCAAGGCTCAACCCCCTTAAATCCCTGCGAGAAGCCATTGTTCCCGTCCTGTACACTCAGAAGGGATATGAGGCACAAGTGACAGATTGCGTCAATATGGCTGTGAACAGACGTTTTTCCAGATAGCTTTTCCAGACTGACCAGACTGGCATTGCTCCATGCAAATCCCATTTCTCCATTCTCCACCCTGGCCAGCTTCCCTGGCAAGCAGGAACCACCTCAGTTTCCCCAGGACCTTGCTCCATTGTGGCAGGCATGAGGTGCCCCAAAGCATGGCTGGCCATCCAAACAAAAGGTCCTAGCGGGGTATGGTAGTGAACGCCTTTAATCCCAGCACTCAGGAGGCAGAGGCAGGAGAATATCTGTGAGTTAAAGGCCAGCTGCCCTACAAAGGGAGTTCTAGTACAGCTAGGACTACATGGAAAGACCCTGTCTCAAAAAAAAAAAACCACCCCAGTGGGGTGTGGGGGTGGGGAGAGGAAGTTTCTGTTTGAGGATACCCACTTCACAGAACTGGAGATACCTCTGTCCCTCAGAAATAGGGTTTCCACAGAGAAGTCACAGGCAGAAGCTGGTTGTACACCTCACAAATTTCCATCATCAACAAATATGACAATAACTCATTCTAGGGCTCTCCCCGCCTGAGTGAGAAGCGTCAGCTGCCCCTGGTCTATACACAGCATCCAATGCCGTACGCATATTGCCCTGACGGGAGTCCTCACAGGCTCCTCACTCATCTCTGGTCACACCAGAAGATCCACCACAGGGACCAGCCCACCTCAGCCCTGAGCAGCAAAGCAGGAAAAGGCTTGTACTATATCAGGAAGCATTGAGGGAGTGGATTCTGGACATGGGACCTGAGAGGTGACAATAGTGAGTTCTTGAGACTCTTCTGAGCTCGGATTGTTCTAATGGCTGATCCTGGAACCAGAGCCCGACAGTAGGCCCTTGTTGCCCTGACCTAAGTAAGACAGGCCTGCAGGCTCAAATCCTGGCATCCCCAAAGCATACACAGTCAGCAAACCAGGCTAGCACAGGATGTCCTATGACGTCACAACTGGTTAGGACAGAATGGGCTCCCCGCCTGGCAAACCTATGCCCCCCCCCCATGACTGTATCACCATCACATTCAAAACAAATATGGCAGAATGACCAGCAGGAAGAGTGACTCCAACCTTGCCTGGTGCTGTTATGTAAGGCCCAAGTTTCCCTTTGGGGAGTTACAGGTCTCCCCTGAAACTCAGCCCTAAGCATCAAGCTGTCTAGGAGAAGTCATTTGGCTTTGAACTTGAGGTGAAAAGGAAGCGAGTCCATGCTTGACAGCTCCAACTCAGGACCTGCTCAACATGTGATAGAGGAAGTACCAGGAACAGGCTCAAACTGAAGCCTTCTGGAATTGACACCTGCCATCTCTTCTGTCCCTAAAACTACAGCCAAAGCCCTTTCACGAGAGCAATCATATGTCACTCACATAACTAATAGATATGCTTGTCCCTGACTCCCAGTGTCCCCAAAGATGACTGGGAAACAGAGTGAGTCTGAGGCCAGACTTCTGGGCCAGCCCCAGGGCAAGGGCCACTGGCTCCAGGCACAACATCCTCCATGTATATCCCACTCATCCCACCCTTGGTTTGGGGGCTAGTGGTTGCAGGAGCCACTAGTTCTAATCTGTAGAGACCACTAAGAGAATCTTTCCCCTCACACTGAAGATGAGGCAAAATTAGATTCTTTCCAAGAGACAACCCTACCTCTGAGGTGAATGGCAGGTAGAGCCTCAGGGTGGGTCAGCTAAATACCAGGCAATGGCAAGCCTGCATCAAATGATCTTTCACTGACATCAGGGAGCCTGAGTTCTAGCTCATGGTGGCCCTGGGGCTCCTTGCTGACCTTAAAGACTTTAAAAAGAAAGCCGCGGGCTCTGTCTGGTGACAGAGCAGCCTAAGTGTCCTGCACATGGCCAGGACACATTCAATTAGGGCCATAAGGCAGCTAAGTGGAGACACTGGCAGCATCGACAAGCTTCCCGGTGGGGGTGGAAAGTAAACGTGTGGTGTTTGACCAAGCCGTGCCATCCCCAAGTGCCTCCTGAGAAGACCTGAGCTGCAGGGTGCCAAAGACCAGAGGGAAGGAGAAGTCGGAGCCTCCCAAAAGGATCAGCTGTGGTCTCCACACAGGACAGCCTGTTCACGCTAAAAGTGGGGGTGGGGAGTGCACTTAGCAGTGACTTTCTCCTGGAGCCTGAAAGCTTGGGCATCCTCTTTCGCCCTGATGGGGACGGTCCGAACTCTCGTTTCTGAGCTCTGAGAACCCATCTGCCAGTGACTAGCATATGTGGCCTGTGTTTGGTTTTGCCACAGAGTTCACATCCTATAAAATCTACCCTCTCGGTGTTTCCAGATGGATGGTTTTCAGTTATCTTCGCAAGGCTGTGGCACCCATTATCACGAGCAGGATCCGATAGGTTGCCACCTTCCTCAAAAGAAACCTCCCACCTGCGAGAAGCCCCTCACCCATATGCCACCCTGGGTTGTTTGAAGCCTTTTAGGGACTGTCTGACAGACACAGCAATCAGTATAGAACCTAAAGGGGCTGGTTCTTTGTTGAGAACATGTCCCGAGGAAGCAGAGCAAGGGTAGATCCAAGCTACCCTGGGGGTAGATGGGGTTGGGGGATAGATGGGTTTGACCTGAGTTTGTCCTCTGACTTTCTCAAGTGTACTATGGCACGCACACACACACACACACACAAGAGGGGGGGGAGAGGGAAGGGAGAGGGAGGGAGGGAGAGGTAAATGAAGTCAGAACTAAGCATCTCTATATGAAGATATCCATATGAGTTGAAGGAATTAAGAAAATAAAATAAATATCTAACACAGATATACATATTTAAGTATGATTGTATGTGTGTAGCATGACAGGCCTGCTTGTCGGGGTTTCTGTCCTGCCCAGTTCCCACCAGAAGATTATAAACTGATTGGCCCATTAGCTCAGGCTTCTTATTAGCTCTTATAACTTATATTATTAACCCATTATCCTTATCTATGTTAGCCACATGGCTCAGTACCTTTTTCAGCGGGGCAGGTCACATCCTGCTTCTTCCATGGTCTGGGCAGTACTGGGAAGGAAAGAGCTTCCTTCTTCCCAGAATTCTCCTGATCTCATTGCCTCACCTCTACTTCCTGTCTGGTTTTTCTGCCTATACTTCCTGCCTGGCTATCAGCCAATCAGCGTTTATTTAAAATATAATTGACAGAATACAGACAATTCTCCCACATATGTGGATGGGGACTAGCTTTTCAGAACACTTTAAAGTTCCAGAGATTCAAGAGGAGGTCATAACGTGGGGGACGACGGCAGATCTGTGAAAGAGAAGAGAAAATCCAGAAATGGACCACTCACATAGAAATGGAGTTGGGGGATCACATGTTCCCCTAGAGACATGGCCTGGGGATAATAGCTGGCCACATGGAAAAAAATCTCATTCCTATCCCCAAATTAATTCCTTGCAAACCTAATATTATAAGGCAAAAAAACCCATAAATGCATTAAAGGAAAACAAAGGCTACTTAATTTTTAAATGATCTTGGTAAGGGAACGGCCCCTTTGAGCTAGACCATGACATGGAAACAGAAGCCTGTCAGGTCTGACACGTAGCCTCTTAGATGTTCTGAGACATGAAACATGTCCTGTGTCAAGTAAAAGGACACAGCAAAGTGAGGACAATATTTGCAAACTTTCTTACAAAATATTAATACCTGATACACGAGGAATATGACCCCACACTAACCAAGTGTGGTACACACCTCTGATCCTGGCATTCAGCAGGCTGAGGCAGGAAGATCAAGATTTTGAGGCCAGCTTTGGTTACATAGTGAAAACACACACTCTCTCTCTCTCTTTCTCTCTCTCTCTGCCTGTCTTTCTCTCACACATGTGCGCCTGAACACACACACAACACACATACACACACATTTAAAATTGAAACTATGAAAAGAGGCTCCATTCTTGCCTATTGGATTTCAAGTACGTGTGTTGGTGAAGAAACTACATCAGTTTGACTTGGGGAAGATGCCCTACAGATATCTGTCTAACCATGAGGGAAAGAGGGAAAGGCATGAATATTCTACAGTATGAATCGGTGACAGAAATGAACTATGACACCCTTCAATTGGGATTGCTTGAAAATACATAGCATTGGGTTGGGGTCATGAATCAAGCCATAGGATACACACGCAAGAGGACCTGGATTCAGTCACCAGGGTCCACATTAAAACTGGGCATGGTGGGCTATACTTGTAATCTCAGCACTGGGAGGTGGAAACAGAGGCTCCCTGGAGCTTGCTGTTCAGTCAGTTTATCTGGATTTATGAGCTCCAGATTCAGTGAGATTTTTCTCAAACGGCATTGACCTCTTGCCTTCACATGCACACACAGGGATACAAGTATCTGTCCAGGGAAGAAGGACAAGAAAGGGCATCAAAGAGGATGTCCAGATGGTGGGAAGGAAAGTCCCCATGTGACTCAGACTGCACCATGTTTAGAGTGGATAGCTAGGACAGATATCCAAATGAGCAAAAGCATAGCAAACTCTGCTTGGGTCATAGACCTAACCACACTGAAAGGCTCATTCCTCTCTGCCAGAGAGTTCAAGGAACACATTCATAAATCCTACACAGAAAACAGAGAAAAGAGAACGACTAACTCAATGAAAAATGAATTGAAAAAGAGATAAATGATCATAGTGCAATACAGAGTTCAGCTTGGGACAATATTCACAGTTACAGTGTCAATAATAAATCCCAGTCTAACGAAGACATGCCATGCAACTCTAAGAGTCTACTAGGATCTGTGGACAATATATTCCAAGATCTCAGTAGATACCTGAAGCTGGAGAGAACACCAAACTCTGTGCATATGTACCTATGATACAATGTCGTTTATGAAACAGACACTAAGCGGTTAATAATGACAATGAAATACAATTCTAACAATGTTCTGTAATAAGATGAGTGTGGATGTTTCCTCTCCCTCCTCAATATCTCATTGTCCGTTCCCCTTTTCACTTGAAGGATCTGTCAAGGATGATTAAAAAAAAACCCACTGGAGCTGAAAGTGACCCCAGAGCCCATTTGAGGCAAGCCATAGCGATCACTCCATCTTGCTGTGGGTGGTTCTGCAGGGCAGGCGCACAGACAGACAGGACACACCCCAGTTCTTACCCAGCTGCCACTTTCGGGAACACATGGTCTCCATCATCCAGATGGGCAGGGCGGGCTCCAGCATGGCTATCCCCATGTTGGCAAAGCAGATGGAGCCTGCAGAGAAGGAAGAGTGTTAGCGTCCTTCTGCCTTCATAGTAAGCGTCTGTGATCACTTCAAACACAGACCCCACGTGCCCCAGCTCAGAGACCATACTTCCATGGGATAAAAGCCAAACAGCGAGCCAAGAGGATAACGATGATTATTAGCTTTAATTTTAAGCAAGCCCAATCCTAGAGCTACAAAGTCTGTAACTGGAGAGAGCCATCAAACTCTTTTGACTTAGCCCAGCCACCTTACAAATGAAGATAAAGTGTGGCAGTTCATTAAGAAGAGCTGCATGTAGCAGCTGGCAGACCACACACAACATGGGGCATCCTGGGGCTCTTCTGACTAGTTTTCATTTGCAATGGGCTTGGATAGTTTTCATGATCCCTGTGGTGTCAGAAAACCTAAGGGTCGTGGTACGCTGGGGACAGGTGTTTGTCGAGCCATATACACATAGAGTATCCATGCAAATCTTCATTATTTGTTAACCAAGCTCTCTGTAAACACAGAACCGCCTGGAAAAAGGCACACAGAATGTCCCTCCATCATTCTAGAAGCGTCCTGGGCTGTGCTCTGTGGAACCTGTAATTTGCTAGAACAAATTCAAAGAAACCTGTGCAAGCATGATGACGGGGTGCACAACTCATTCCTGGTGACATTTAGCGGAGGAACATCTGAACGATCGGACTTCTCTGCCCACTCACCTCGCTCCTCACTCCCTCCACCACCACCGCATGTAACACAGGAACTGTGCCTAGTTTAGTGGTGTTGGGTACATCTTTGATTTTCCTTCCATCACTGAGGTTCCAAGAAGCAGTCACTGCCTGGCCCGTAAGTGCTCAACTCAGGGAGTTTACATCCCTAGGGCCCCACCCTCCCAGGGCCCCACCCTCCCATACCCCTAGTTTCCACCTAACCTTGACTCTGGAATGTTTCCTGCACCCTGTAGAGCCCAGGGCATGAAGAGACTGGTGCACTGACTTCCTAGCCCTTACTCTAGGTGCCACAGAAGGGTTCAACGAAAAACGGCCCAGAGCTTGGTTGACTGATTTTTCTTTTTCTTTCTTTTTTTTTGACAAAGTTTCATGTAGCCTAGGCAGGTCTTTCCTAGTGCAGCCAAGGATGTCCTTGTACTTGGATTACAGGTGGGCGTTATCATGCCAAGTTTAAGCAGTGTTGGGGAATGAACCAGGTTCTGTGCGCGATAGACAAGCTCTGTTCACTGAACTTTATCAGCAGCCCCCAACTTGGGGCATTGAAAGGGGCTGAATATAAATATTCTACAGAAGGCAAGACCCAGTTCTCTCAAACATTCGCAGTTGTCTTGGAACGTCATGCCTTGCTTAGACAAATCATCCCTCTTAGACTGTGCCATACCTGCAAGGCTGCCCAGAGGGCTACTTGCTGGCAGCAGCCTTGGATTTGGGAAGGGAAGCCCAGGCCCTGCAGGGAAATAAACTGTCTCCCTTGGGGCAGACCCACCAGAACCCCACAGTTTCCTTTTAGCTCATCTAGGCCCCATGTCCAAAGGCATAACTTGTAGTAGGGAGGAGAGGTCTGTATATTTTGGGGCCTGGTTAGTTTATATCCGAAATAATTACATAGAAACTGTATTAATTAAATGACTGTTTGGTCCATTAGTTTTAGTCTTTTTTTGGTTAACTCTTATATTTTAAATTAACCCATATTTAGTAATCTGTGTATTACCACGAGGATGTGGCTTATTGGTATGAGTCTAACCAGTGTCCATTTTGGGCCGGAGAAACATAGTGTTTGTCATATTTTTTTTTTTACTATTTTATTTTGTTCATTTTGTCTACCTGATTTTTGTCCTATCAAAAGGCCAAGGCAGTCTTTTTATTTAATCAATGAAAGCAACAGAAATACAGAAGGAATTTCTACATCATAACTTCTCACATTACAGGCAGAGAGGTGCCCTCTAGGGCTCAGTTCTTAGGACAAACGTCCACCTGAGACACTTCCTTCCAAGGAAGTTCAAAGCCAAGCAGTGAGTCTTTAACACCAAGACAAGAAACAGGCAAGTATGATGCAGGATATCCCGTGTCCCTGACCTCACATTCCCAGCAGGAAAGTGAAAATCACCCCTACTGCCCACCCTTCGCCCCAGGACTATCCTTAATTTTCAGAACCCAGGAGTCCCACCTGCAGCGATGAGGATATACGGATCCTTCAGCAGGGTAGTTAGGGGTGTCCCCTTCTGACTCTGTCAGGCAAAAAGAGGGGTTAGAAAGAGTTACCTGGGCCACCCTCTGGCCTTCCCCGCCCAGTTGCTCACCTCTGGCTGCACCCGGGATGGCTGGAGCACAAAGAGCTGAACAGCTACAAAGGGAAAAGCACAGATGACCCTCTTGGAGAGTGGATATGGCCAAGCACGTGCCGTTACACAGGCCAAAGCCACAGCCACTCACCTCCATCCAAGAGCACCAGGGCAGCCAGCACCAGGAAGGGAGCTGTCTTCCCCACAAACTCATAGAGTATACTCCCAAACGGGGGTCCCACTACAGAAAGAGAGATCCGCAAGACACCCATGGTAAGTGGGTTCCTCTCCCCATAGGAGAAACACCCATTTGATTCTTACATTTTGTTCCCTAGAAGATCTGGGATACACACCCTACATTCAGCTTAGCATCATGGTGAACCCTAGATACATTTTCGCCTAAGAAATGGTAAGAATACACAAAAGCATCCCGAAGACCAAGGGTCTGAAGCAAAGGAGCTAGGCCAAGAGTTGTGTGGGTTCTGTAGCACAGGACGCTCTACAGACTCATTTATTTGCTACCAGCAGACATGGGAAACACTGGCTCCAGAGAGAAAGAAAATATCAAAGACGGGGGAAAGATCCAACTCTCCTTCAGGAAAAGTGTCCGTCCCTTGACCTAGGATTCCAACCAGGGTAGGTGTAATGGCAGATACAGAAGGCTGGAAATTTCTCTTAGATTATAATTCAGAATTATTATTATTATTATTTATGGTTTTTCAAGACAGTGTTTCTCTGTAGCTTTGGGTCCTGTCTTGGAACTAGTTCTTGTAGACCAGGCTGGCCCCGAATTCACAGAGATCCACCTGCCTCTGCCTCTCAAGTGCTGGGATTAAAGGTGTGTACGACCACCGTCTAGCAATAACTCAGAATTTTTGGAAAGAAGGGATCTGACAGACCATCGTACTCAATTCTGTGTTTTATATTGGAGCCTGGTACAAGATTTGGGGACAGAGGCCAGGGAAGCCCAGATCCTTTCCGCAAGGGACTTTCCCCCCATTTCCCAAAGACACTGTGGAGGTAAAAAATAGAAATAGGAGGGCTGAATGTCTGTTCACAGGAGTGTGGACGTGGCTCAGTGTGGCCAGGACTAATGACCAAGGAAAATTGTAACCCAATGCCAAAAAGGTCTCACCTGCAAGTGACTATTACATACCTAAGACCCCCATGGCCAGGCCCCCCAAAGCGATCCCCATGGCGTTACCCCTCTCTTCATCATCTGTATACACACTGGCCAGCATGCCCATTCCTAAGCAGAAGAAGATCCAGTTAACGCCCATGTTCTGAGGAGTACCGAAAACGTCATCCATGTCTTCCTCCCTCCCCAGCGGGCTAACCATCTTCCTGAGCCAATGAGACTAACTGAAATATAAGACTGCAGAATCCAGCAGGAAGATGGGCACCTTCTCCAAAAATCTCCTTTACCCTTCTCCACCTCCAGTCCCAACATTATCAGCACAAGTGGCAGACAGGCTCCCCGCCCACTGGTGTTTTCGTGCCTACCAGCCACGGATGAACAAGAGGAGCCGATTCCCTGCAGAGACCTGGCGATCAGCAGAAAAGCGTAGCTGCTGGAGAAGGCAAACACTGCCAAGAGAAGAGGCCCAAGCCCTCGCATCAAGGTCAGGCCCCTGCCCACAAGACAGCGATGTCGCAACATTGCGTGACCTGGAACACACCCTTAAACTAACGGGTGCATCCATGCTTGAGGCTGTAGGCTGCTACATGAAGCCCTCCCCTCCTGTACTATTGCCGGGACAGCGACCCTCCTCCCCCAGTCTAGCCTGCTTCCCAGCTCACAAGAGACAGGACTTCTTCCAAGACCCACATGCAGAAGGCAAACAGCAGATACTTACTAACTGTTGAGATAAACATAATACAGAATCCAGCAAACATGGGAATCGGATAGCCAATTCTGAAAGACACAGACATGATGAAGAGTCTGATGACGGCTGGCTGTTTTTGTAAGGCTTTATATTGATTTTTTTTTCCAGGCGTTATCTGTTGGGGATCAGCTGGATAAGTGGTCTGTCGACTTGTCTGAAAATTCATATACTCAGTGTTTCCTACGTGACCTTTTCATGTTTGACTGTCTTCGAATATGAATACACTTATGGGCTGCCACTGTGAATGAAAATTCCTCTGGAATAAATGTTAACACAATATTGGCAAGTAACCCCAAACATATCTAAAAGATGGAGAGCCTGCTTCTGTCATCATCGTTATTATTATCATTAGTGTAGTCTCTGCAAGAACTTCCCCAAAGGGACATCTGTGGTCAGTCAAAGCAGCTTCTCAGCCACCTCTGCCTGGAGGAAATGTCGCCCCGCTTTGATAAAAGTCCATCAGATGAGTCACCCGGCAAGAGAAACAGCAACACCATGCCTAAGAGGCATTAGAAATCAATATGCTAAGATCTGCCTTTATGCCGACCACCCTGAGAGGTGCAAAAAGTCTAAGTCCAAGTTGTTTGTTAGGACCAACATCCAAAGAGGATTCTGGACCTATGTCCACTGAAGATCCTGGTACCAGTTCACATTGTATCAGAATGGCATATATCTGGTCTAATACCCCCTCCCCCACAACACATCCCAAGGCAAATCTCCTTTGGTCTCCACAGACAGAAAAGGCTATCACCTTAAACCCAAATACAGAGAGGCTTGTATAGGCAACTCTTTACCAGGGAACCTGAAACAGAAAAGATTCTTCAGAAACTTTATCTGCTCTTCACTCGTGTGTGTGTGTGTGTGTGTGTGTGTGTGTGTGTGAGTGTGTGTGATGTCGGTCAGAAGTGACAACCTCTAGTGTCATCCACGAGAAGGCCATCTACCTCCTTTGAAATATCTCCTGCTGCCCAGGAACTCCCCAAGCAAGCTAGACTTGCTGACCAGCAAGCCCCAGGAGTCCTCCTGGACCTGCTTCTCCAGGCCTGGGATTACAGCTCCATGTCACCAGACCAAGCATAGGTTCTAGGGACCAAACTCAGGTCTTCATGCTATCAAGGAAAGTGCTTTACTGACTGGGCTGTCTCTCCAGCCTCTCCCCTCCATTCTGACTGGGCCATCTCTCCACCCTCCCCCTCCATTCTGACTGGGCCATCTCTCCACCCTCTTCCCTTCATTCCTGCTGAGCCATCTCTCCACCCTCTACCCTCCATTCTGACTGAGCATCTCTCCACCCTCCCCCTCCATTCTGACTGGGCTATCTCTCCACCCTCTCCCCTCCATTCTGACTGGGCCATCTCTCCACCCTCTCCCCTCCATTCCTGCTGAGCATCTCTCCACCCTCTCCCCTCCATTCTGCTCCATTTTCTCCTTGCCTCTGCTGTGTGGCCAGGAACATGGCAGCAGTCACCAAGCACCTCTGCCCTGGAGGTAAGGCCAACTCTTCCTAAGCTACTGCCCTGTGTTTGGTTCTTCCAACCTAGGAAACTCATAGCTTCCCAGGCCTTTTCTCCCTCCAGCCTGGCATCCCAGGGACCTGGAGTGGGACCAAATGAACCTCAGAAAGAAGAAAGTCAAGCATGCCATGTCCAGGCCTGCATAGAAGGGTTCTTCCAGTCCGGACCATCATGCAAAGTGTCCCATCAGCACCTTCCTTTGAAGGTTTTATACCCAGTCCCATGAGCGGTCACACAGCTACCCCAATGGCTTCCTAAAAGTGGCTAACCACCTCCTCATTTCACAGATGGGGAAACCAAGACGCGAATAAGTGATGTGTCAATGTTATTTGGGCTACTGCTCTTGGACTATACCCTCCAGGTCAGAGCTTTTCCTTGTTAATTTGGCAACCTCACTGGGTAAGCAGAAGTCATAGATGTGGTTTTGAACGGGATCTTTTAAACAGTTCTTTTGTCATAGATTTTGTGTGTGTGTGTGTGTGTGTGTGTGTGTGTGTGTGCAGGTGTGTGCCCACAGAGAGCCCAGAGGAAGATGACAGGTGTCCTGTTACATCATTTTCTGTTGTATTTCCCTGAGACAGAGGCTCTCACAAAACTCAGTGCCCACCATCTCTTCTAAGGTAGCAGAGTGGTCAAGCGGTCACCTTGGTAACACTGGTGCTCAGCCCCAAGTTAAAGAAGATGAAATGGTACATTGTGGGACTCCACCTTCAGACTCTCTTAGCTCTTTGTATACCCCCCTTAGGGCACTGGGCGGTGAAGGGGACACAACCACCTTCCTCCTTCCCCACAATGTCTCTGAAATAGACAGCTTCTCAAGTGACATTAGTCATCCCCAACCGAGTTTTCTCTCTTATCTCAACTTAATGCCATCTCAATTAAAGTACTGTTAGCAAAGCTAGATCTGATTCAGCAAGCCTGTATCCAAATGGCCTGTTATCAGCCTCTGGTGAGTCATGCTGGACCACGGTCATTCTCTACACAGTACCAGGGCACAATTGATCCAATTTGAATGTGACCAAAAATCACATATTGACCCCTCAGGAAACATCTAGAATAATAGATATTATACTGGCTGCAAAAACTAATAAGTGGAGAAAACTTATGCCCTAGTTTGCTTTCTAGTGCTATGGTGAACACCATGATCAAAAGCAGCTTGGGGAGGAAAGGGTTCATTTGGCCTACAGGTCCCAGTCACTGAGGGAAGTCAGGGTAAGAACCCAAGCAGGAGCAGAGGCAGGAACTATGGAGGAATGATGCTTACTGACTTGCTGTCCATGGCTTGCTCAGCCTGCTTTCTTTTACAACCCAGGACCAGCAGTAGCATGACCCTGGGTCCTCCCACATCAACCATTTTTCAGGAAAATGCCCGCAAAGGTTTGCCTACAGGCCAGTTTGATGAAGATAATCTAACTGAGGTTCCCTTTTCCAAGGTAACTTTAGTGGGTGTCAAACTGACACACACTGACCAGCATGCCCTCTGACAATTGATACTTCTGTAATGTTAATTGTTCCTTTCTACAGACTCTTCTCAGTTCCCTGAGACCACGGTATAGTCCTGTCAGTCACTGTAAATGACAGAGAAGGGTGTAAACAAGAGCCAGGTAGAGTGTGACCTGTCACCAGCAGAGGCCCAATCTCCCTTTCAATAATCTCTGCACACTCCTAAAAGGGGCGACAGGAATATATTCAAGTTGGGTCATTGTTTAGGAAGTGAAAGTCTTAAGTCCAGCCTTGGGTCTGCTAGAGCTTGGGCTGGATCGTGCAAGGACCTGTGTAAACCACACACCTGCCTGAGTGAGTCCTTGTGCTCACAGGAGAATGCACTAATTCTATTCCTGGTTCCTTCTGGCTTCAGTGTGAGAAGCCCTTTGTGAGCCCACTGTCCCCTCCCTACCCATCCCAGTGAAGTCGAGGATGGGAGATCCCTCCCTCAAACAGCTGGTTTCCCTGTCTGCCTATTGTCTGAAAAGGTCACCGCTTCTTTCTACAAAGCATACTTCCGAACAAGCGGCGGAAGCTGGGGCGGGGGGGGGGGGGACCCAGAAGATTCCGAAAAGCTTTCATGGCCTGTGGCTTCCAGCTTGTCATTCAGATGTTAGCTAAAGTCTGCAAGGAAAAACAACTGCTTTCAAATATACTAGGTAACTATGGAAATAAATTAAGCCACCAACACTAGCTTGACAAAAAGCAGGCCACCCGGACAATGCCAGGCTACGAAGGAAGTGAAGGGAGTCGGCTCCCAGTGATGGAGTGGCTGCTCCTAGGCCATCTGCTAGCTCAAAACAGCACCTGGTTCTAAAGACGCAGCTACTATTTAAAATGGATGTTGAACAACTTAGGACAGGGCATCTATGTCCTGGGCTGGGGACCATAGGTCGCTCATGCTTAGCATCTGAACTTTAACCTTTTCACTATAAGGAGAGGGGAGGAGAGTGAGCAAGAGGAGAGGAGAGAGAGGCAGACAGAGCATACCTTTACTTGATTTATGAGCGAGAAAGGTAGCCATGTTTTCATATTGTTTGTCTACACACCGTACATGCCTTTTATGTACAAACAGCGACAGGGTCACTGGTATAATCCTGCTGTCTCTTCTGATATACAGTTACCATTAAGGAATAAACAATTCAACCAGAATTATAAAACAAATCGCTTCAGCCTCCATTAGGGAAATGGACCAAAATCCTGGGACCTTAGAAGATGCTACTTGGATAAGTGAAAGTAAGTACATGTTCCAAAAGTGAGGCATCATCCTTCCTTCTCTTTCCTGTCACACAGTGGCCAGGAATACACAGTAGCCCAAGTATAAATGAAACAAGAAAAATGAAAGGTAGCTAAGGCTTGTCCAAAATGATTGCTTTGTGTTCTTAAAATTCAGTATGAGATAGTATTCCAATATTTCAAATAACCAACAAGCCACCTATTATCGCTGTCACCACATAAAAGCCACCGTGCTCATGCCGCCTTGGTCATGAATACCAAAGTGGGAGTGGAGACGGCGATGGTGATGCGGGGTATCTGGGTTCACAGCGGGAGTAGAGATGGCGATGTGGGTGTCTGGGCTCACAGTGGACTCCTCTGAAGCTAACACAAAGCAGGTATTAGAGAGGGGGTTCCTCTAGACAGATTTTTCCGTTTAGATTTAGGTGTGTCTAAGCCTGGACCAGCTCACGTCTGGAGCTGGGCAAAGCCCAGGTGGGAAAGACTCGGACTGTCTTAGTATCTAAGTTCCCCTACACAAGGATTAAAAAGTATGCCTTTACCCATTCTGTTTGGCCCAGAAGGGGCCCAAGGAGATGCTAAGAGTAACAATTTTAGACCTGTGCTAAAACTACAAACCATATCCTATGGAGCAGGAAAGGATGGAGGGGAAATTAGAAACGAATTGTGTCTGCTCTGTCACGTGACGAATGTGAGCGCTCGCTTCTTCCTGCCATGCCATACACTCCTTTACCTCTAACATTCTAGGGCTGGCTTCTTGTAAAGCCGACAAGGTGTTCTTACGGCTTTGTCACCGCCATTCGCTGCCATGTAGGCAGGCATGTTTACGGCACAAAATGTGAGTTATACTCAACACGTTCAGTTCCTCGTGTCTGTCAGCGCTAAAACGCTGTTTACAGCACGGAAGACGTGAGTCATACCTCTTGTTGGTGACTGAAAGTGGGATCGGAACAAATTACATCAAGACTGTTTGCAGTGCCTCCCATGAAGACTGGAAGGGCTCCCCGGATGAGCTTGTCCTTTGTTAGTTACCATCAGAACAATGGTGAGGAGCAGGGCCTGTGAGCGAGCGAGCGCAAGTCTCTGAATCTGCATCTCCTGGGCTCGGGAAGTGATTTGAAAAATTTACAAACTACAATAATTTTGAAGGGATAACAGAGTTCACCCGATTGCTCCGCATCAGTCAATATGAAAATGTTTGCATTTCTGAGACTCCAGGCAGCACAAAAAACCAAAAAGATAAAAATCATGTTTTAAACGTAATGCAATGCTCAGGCAAACACTAGGGGTTTGCTCTGTCTCATTTGCAAAGTAGATTGCTCACCGTAAGATTAGACTGCCATTCACGAGCTCAAAGCAAAACTGGGATTTTCTTGGAAGACAGTCTGAGACACAGACGTAAGTAGCTCCCATCCTAAGCTTAAGGACCAGTGGCTCTAAACCTTTCTAATGCCGCGACACTGCGACCCTTTAATACCTTTCTTTATGTTGTGGTGGCCCCCCAACCATAAAACTATTTCGTTGCTACTTCATAGCTATAATTTCGCAACTGTTATGAGTCATAATGTAAATATCCAGGTTTCCGGATGTTCTTAGTTGACCCTGTGAAAGGGTTGTTTGATCCCAGGGGTCGCAACCCACAGGATGAGAATCTCACCTTTAGGGGATGCTTAAGAGGGGAAAGTCTCCCTGCTTCTCCACGACATGAGTAAAATTTACTGTTTTAATTTAATAGGTTTTAATACCTATATTGGGATTTTTGAAAGCGGTTTGTTTGTGACTCCTGTTTGGAGGATTGGAATTTTCACCTCATTTCAGCAAGCTGGCTAAGTATTACCTGGTGCCTAGTCATGTTCCTGCCTAAGTGATTGGCAGGACATTATTACGATAATGTCCTCAATTTTCCCATATAGTATTCGAGCTGCTTGCTCTGTCAGAACACCAAACCCTGAGCTATTTTTCTGTAATTATACCAGAAGCATTTAAAGAACCACTCTTAGTCTTGAGAAAGAAAAGAAACAAACCCGTGACTCTGTTTGGTTTTGTCCTGGAGAACAGAGGAGGGGCAGAATACCACGTCCACAATGGGGCCTCTCAGTGGGTGCACACTCAGCCATGCCCAGGTTTATTTGCTTAGCACGCTTTGTATGGAAGCCGCGCGTATTGCTCGGAAGACAGGAGGGCTGGCTGGAGCCCGGGTGGTTAGCACAGGCTCGGTAGCAGGACCCAGTCCACAATATCACACTGCAACGGAAGTGAGCTCTCTGTGTCTCTCCGTGAGTAGGACAGCAGCAGCCTACGTGCCTAAGCACAGCTGGTGCTGGGGGACAGCAAGACCTGTCATAGCCTCTGTGATCCCTCAGAGGTCACCCCAGGCCTTCTTAGCTCACAGACCTTGAAACCCAGAGAAGCACAGGGTTCTACTCTTACTGGGCCTTTGCTTAGCTCTCTGGTGTAGCTAATACCATCAGTGCTTTATAGCCTTTGAGTATGGGGCCCACACTTTCACTTAGCGCTGTACCCCACAAACTATCTGGCCACTCTTGCTCCCTAACTGCTTGGCTCACAGATTCTTCATTGTGTTACTCCAGGACCTGAAATAACTCACTTCTCCTATAATAAAACCCGTGTCTCTGGTCTAGCACTTGGGGCCTTGTAGCTTTTACCTAGGGACTCCTCCTTGATCACTCCCCAGCCCCTCCCTGCTAGCATCACCCCCTCTAGCTCTTGTCCTCGCCTTTTCTAGTCTGTGTTACAGCTATGGCTTTGAAATGATGGTCACTCCCCTCTCTGCCACTGTAAAAAGAAGAGACAGAATCTTGCTTATGTAGCTCAGGTGAGACTACTATTTACTACGTAACCTAGACTGGCCTTTATCTCCAGGCGGTCCTTCTGGATTGGTCTCCTCTATGACGGAATTATAACCTAACTCCACTAACAGCTGACATCTTCAGGATGTCAGTATCCTGGGCTTTGAGTCTCCCAGTACAAGACAGAACCAGGCTACCTTGGCTGTAGAAGGACACTTGCTGATGGCTGCCAACAATGGAGACAAAGATACCAAAGAATTCATAACTTCTAGGTTAACTCAAAACCAACTTCAGCAGCTTGGGTTCGCAGACAATATTCTCCATTCTGTTCCCGGGGAGTGTGGGGAAAAATGGAGTGCCTGCCTCCCCTCCTGAATGCTAGGATTACAGTCATAGGGTTAGCCATGCCTGTTTATGCAGCACTGGAGACTGAACCCAGGGCTTCACATTTACTAGGCTAGCACTCTGCCTGCAGCCCCAGCCCTAACCTTAGCTTTCTCTAACCAATCACAGAGATGGGAAGTCACCTGACCACAATGGCAATGACCCCTGAAGAGCCCCTGCTACCCAAGAGCAGCCTTGACAGATATAAACTGTGCATTTAGAAGAATCGATGTTTTCTTCCCTCTTCTGTCATGTTTCCTATATTAGTACCTTTAAGGCAACAGATGGAAAGACAGGTGGAGTCAATATGGAATTCTGGTTACTGAGGATGAAGTCACCATGCTCAGGTGTTTGGTTTCCCAGGTCTGTCATCCCCCTATTCTCCACATTCTGACAAATGAGCACGCAGCAGGACGCAAGCAACTGGAAAGAGCATAATCTTACTCTTCACCAGAGGCACACAGCTTACCTATTGGTCAGCAGTCCTATGAATGGGTTGGTAAGGAGCTGGACGGTAGCTTTGGAGGCAAACAGCAACCCAACTTGCACATTTTCATTCAGGAGGTCTTTGTCTTCGCTTGGACAGTCAGAAGGGACAGTGGATGCGTTGGTCACCATGTGCTGTGTGGCAATAGGCATGTGTGGCTGCTCCCCTGGGAAGCCCCCGGTGGCATTCCCAGTGGAATTCCCGGTGAATGAAATGGTAGAGTTGTCATAGTAGGAGAATATGCCCCGGATGCTTCCCGAGGTGAAGGCTGTGAGTGCTGGCTTAGTGGTCTGGATTTCTGTAGTGTTTTTCTCATGCTTAATGCTGTACAGGTAACTGGGAATGATGGGAACTGGGTGGGGACAAGGGTGGAGAGAGAAATAATTATCACATCAGAACCTTTTCTGAGACAAAAGCCATCAAAATTAAAGTCGTGTGAAAAGCCAAATGAAACCCAGAAAAGTGGGCCATGTACCCCAGAAGAGGAAACCATGTTCAGAGGACATGCTGGAACAGTTTCATATTGCTTAGTCTGAGAGAGAGAGAGAGAGAGAGAGAGAGAGATTGATTCTGAGGGTCCCACCGTGCCCATGGGGTAGCGACTGTGCCCACATGACTGGATACAGAGATATCTGTCGTTTATAGGATTTCTCATTACAACATTCCTTCAGAGGACTATGCTGGAAAGACAGAACACTCTCTGATGTAAGTCAGTGCTGACCTGGGGTCAGAGAGGCTGGACAGACTTTGAAATGGATAGAGCAAGGAAACGGACATCTAAGTTCCATTATGTGCTTGGGTGTAGGGGAGAAAACCAACCCTTGCAGACAGTGATAAGCTGGATATTCTCAACAGACTAACTGTACCATGTGGTTGGGGATCTGCAGATTTTCATGGCCCTCACTGAGAATCCCTTAGACATCTATCATGGAAAAGCAAAGCTGCTTAACATTCTAGAAGCTCTGGGCACACCAGGAACGTGGGGCATTGGAGGCAAAGGCCAGTTGGAACCCTGATGCCCTGAGCTGAAAATACCATGGAGATCCTCTCAGAGCCTGCAAGTGTGTGGGGGGAGGGTGGGGGGCAGACTCACTACATGAGAGTCTGAATGAAAACCAAATTTTTCTGTTTCATTGAAAGTTGGTTTTCAAAAAGCGCATTAGGTCTTTCGCCATGCTAACCCTCAAGCAAAGCACCCTGGCTTCCAGCTTTCTTTTCTCGTTTGTTGTGTATTTGTCTTCGCTTTTCTGTTTTAAGATCGGCCATGGGTAGCCCAGGTTGGCCTTAGTCTGCGGGGCGAAGAGGCCTGGTTTTGAACCATTTGGTCTGAACCTGTCATTTTAGGAGGACGTACCAGACCAGCACGTTGGCCGTGGCTCTCTCGCTGATTCCTGCTTCCATTACAAGGAAGCCTCAGAGAAACACACCTAAATGCCACTTGCTTTACTTCAGAGCTAGATGGCGTCTTGCTCATTCGGTCACCCACCAACTGTTAACCCACCTTTCAGTAATTGTCCTACAGGGCGGCAGCCACTCAACACATTGCTTCACTTAGACAGAAAGAAATCCTTTTCATCGCAGTGAACGTGGGCAAAGGGAAGCAGGCAGTTATCAGGAGGAAACACAACTTGTGCTGCTTATCGGGTGTCATGGGTTTTGACCTGCCCTCCAGGAAAGCGAAGCCACAAGTGCAGCTCCTGGGAGCAGGGGGCGAGGCGGGCTGGCATTCAAGGATGGGTTTTTGGTTTGTTTTACACAGCCCCTTCAACTTTTTGAGCCGGCAGAACTGCTCAGATAAACTCGGGTATGTGGGGTGTGGAGGACAGGTTGCCGGAGACGAGCTGACCCGGACTAGGGGTGCCGGGGAGCGGGGACTAGATAATGAGGACAAGGTATTGGGGACCCAGTGTCACTGAATAGAGATGCCGGGGATCGGATGGCTGGGACGCGAGGGCCATACGTACCCACGACGGTGAGCAGCATGTTGTCCAGCAGCAGCGCGAGGAACACGATGAACAGGATCAGCTTGCGCGAGTGGCGGCTGTCCCGCAGCCATCGCAGCAGAGCCAGCTCGCTCAGGGCCATGGCTCTGCTGTGCTGCAGGTGCGGGTGCGGTCAGGGACTGGGACAGCCGGGGTCCCGCGCCACACGAAGCACAAGGAGTCGCGTCTACCAGCGGTGGCGCGGGACGACAGGAAGCACCTGGCTCCGCTCACGCGTCCGGATAAACGTCCCTAGGAGAGCCTCCAGAGCCGTCGGGGACCACACCTGGGACCCGGGGACGCTGCCCTTCACAGCCGCGCCCAAGATCCCCCGCTCAGCTTGAGTCCCGGGATCCCTGGACCCCGCCCACTGCCTTAGAGGATCCCAGAGGGGGGTCTCTGTCCTCCCCGGTCTCGCGTACCTCCCGGTCGCCTGCGAATGCCTGCTGGGTTCTTGCGCCACACTGCCCGGCCTCAGTCCGTGCGCCCCTGCGGCTCCAGGTCGCCTTCTCCGCCCCAGCGCCCCAGAGCCCTGCTCAGTTTACCCAGTCCGGCTCTGACGTCACGGACAGCGCGGAGCGGGGGCGGGGGCGCTGGGACGCTGGCCTCCGCCCACCCAGAGCCGTCTCTTGTCCCCAGCCTGGACTTCCGTCACGCTCCCACCCTGGCGGACCTCGGGGACTTGTGTAGGGAAGGAGTGGGGAGGGGAGTCGAGAAGGGAGCTGCAGGGGCTTCAGACGACAGCGTCAGGAGTTCAGAACAAGGCCAAGGGTGTGCAGGTACTCGGACTTTCTTCTATCTTCAGGAGAGGCCAGAAGAAATTGTGTGGGTCTTTGAGCCACCATGTCCATAAAGTGGCCCAAGATGACATGAATGAAGGCTGTGGGATGTGCCCAAAGTCAGAGTGCAGCTGGGAGGCTAGAGCTCTGGAATGGAAACAAAGGGAAGGAGGACACCGAGGGAATGAAGGCAGGTGAAGACCCCAACCCCCAGAGTTGAGCCTCCGTGGGTGGGCGGGAGAGCCTGGAACTAGGAGAGCGTGCGGCAAAGGGTGCTTGACACCTTGATAAAGGAGCCTTCTGTGCTATGCCTGGGGTATGATTTGGATGGTTAAGCGTGGCAGAGCCTCTGAGCCACCGACTTGCTCCGCATGTAAGCGTGCAATCTTTGGTTAGGAATGTACCTGTGATAGACAGTAGAGAAACATCTACACACACACACACACACACACACACACACACACACACACAGACACACACACACGGCGGGTTAGTTTCTGATGCTCTTCTGTGAGGCCAGAGGGTGAGAGCCGTGTTTTTTAACCACTTAGCATCCCTGTTACCGTCACAAGCTCTCTCTCAGCAGAGGAGTCTGGCCTTGTTTTGCTCATGTTCATCGGTTGTCAGCAGGAGCCTGCGTGGAACAACCTTGTGATGTCTGTGTGATGTCTGGTCCTCCCTACTCTCTCCACTTCTCTTTCTTTTGGAGAAAGACCCCCTGCGCTTCCCACTGTTACCCTCCCCATCCCATGATAAAAGATGTATGGATGAGAAAAGTAGGTCAGTGACACGGGTCTCTGGAAAATCTCAGAATGTGTGAAACTTAAATATTAAACAGGGAGGGAGATAGAGACGTACTCAGGAGGAGAAAGCAGATGGCAAAAAACTAAACTGTGGACGGATGGAATTTATGGAGTGCCCAGGGTGTTTGCTCTGGAGCTGCTGGGCCACAGGGTCAGTGACAGACGGCATGTAAGCGTCTCAATAGGTGCTGGGACCCCAACCTGATATTTCCTGGATTATTGAACTATGGCAGATTATATAGGCTTGCCCCACCTTGTTTCTCCCAGCTCTTGGATGAGGATTATCCACTGAACCTCCTGCTTGGTGGTGGTGAGAATTAGTGTCACAGGATGTCTGAATAATAGCCCCCAGCACAGCGTGTTACACACACAGAGCCCAGTCATCCATTCAGCCTGTTGAGTGCAGCCAACAGCAGCACCATGGTGGATTCTGAAGAGACACTAATGATCAGAGGAGACCACGTCTTCCCAATCAGATGTTTATGAAGTAGCCACTTTGCAATGGGGGGAGGGTTAACATGCAAGAAGCAATACAAAACTCCGGCCTGGCTACCTGGAGGAATGTGGCTCCGGGGAACATTCCAGATCCACAGGACTCGACGTAAATGGGGGTTTAAAACTTTTTGATACCCCTCAAAAATCTCTTTGTTAAGATTTAAAAATGTTTTCTTCTGTGTATGAGTGTTTTGCCTACATGTATGTATTCCACTCACACCTGTGGTACCATCGGTGGCCAGGAGAGGGCATCAGATCTCCTGGAATCCTAGTTAGTGAGCCTTCATGTGGGTCCTGGGAGCCAAACCATGTGCTGAGCTTAACTGCTCTTAACTTCTGAACTCTATTTAAAGTGCTCCAAGAAAATCCTTTAAAAAAAAAAAAGAAAGAAAGAAAATCCTTTAAAAAAAAATAAAAGTTAGGTTGGTGGTGTCTGAAATGGTCTCTTTAATCACAAATTAAAATATTTTATAACTATCATAGTGCTTTTTAAATGTATCCAGCAGAATGTAAATATAAAAATGTAAAACCCCCTATTGACTTAAAAAGGCAGACATGTTTCTCTTTAACAGTTAAAAAATTTACATTGTGTACTGTCCTGGTTACTTTTATAAGCTTGAGACAATGTAAAATCACCTAGAAGGGAATCTCAGTAAAAATTACCTAAATTAGATTAGCCTTGTGGGCATGTATGCCAGGATTATTTTGTTATGTTGTTACCTGAGGTGGGAAGACTCACCCAGTGTGGGTTTCACCATTCTCTATGCAGGGGATCCTGGATTCATAGCTCTTTACTCTTCACCAAAGATGTCATGTGACAGTTGATTCAAGTTCCTGCACAGTGAGCTTCCCCACAGTGTGGACTATCACCTGCAGTGGAGAACAAAACAGGCCCTTGTTGTACAATACTATTTTAAGATATGTTACATTTGTTTACGCGGTGGAATATTTGTTTAATGATGCAACGATGGGTTGCATTCCTTTGTGTTGCAGTTGTTTGGCTCTGTGAAGCTGTGTTACTTTGCCTGTTTAAAACACATGATTGGCCTAATAAAGAGCTGAACAGACAATAGCAAGGCAGGAGAGAGGATTGGCGGGACTGGCAGGCAGAGAGAATAAATAGGAAGAGAGATCTGGGAGAAGCAAGATCAAGGAGCAAGGGAAGAAGGGGCCAGCCACACACCTACACAACCAGAAATGGAATAAGAAGGAAAGAAAAGATAAGCAGAAACAGAGAAAGGAAAAAGTCCAGAGGCAAAAGGTAGATGGGATAAGTTAAGAAAAGCTGGCTAGAAACAAGCCAAACCAAGAGCAGACATTTATAAAAAATAAATAAATAAATAAAAAATAATAAGCTTCCATGTGTATTTATTTGGGAGCTGGGTGGAGGGCCCCAAGAGAGTAAGAAAACACCTACAGACCCTTACATTGCCTTTGCCAGGGTAACTTATTAAGATGACAGCATACGCTTTACAACTTCAAAGTGTTTTTGCTTCCTTCCAACAAAATTGTATCCTCCTTTGATGTTTCTGAAATTTAATTCCTTTGTCCATCACCTCGTTTATTATGTGAACTGAAATATATGAATCATGCATTAACTTTTAACTTTTTTTCTTATGGCCATGAAGCTCTAAACATCTCTGTTCCATCCAGGATGGTGTGATTATAATTACTAATTATTGATTATCAATGATATCCCACATATACTATGAATTTAATAAATAATTACCAAACAGAGAAAAAAACTGAACTAGACATGCATTGCTCTGGACACGTGTGATGGTACAACCCAAACTCCCAACATTTGGGGGATGGAAGGAGGAGGATGGAGACTCAGTGACAGCCCTTGCTAATTTGTGAGATGCTACCTCAAAAACATAAAAAACAATGACAATAAACAAACAGAAATAAATGAGTATTGCCTTGATTAACAGGACACCAATATGGTGGGGTTTTGTGTGTGTGTGGTGTCCATAGTACTTTCATGACCCAGAGCACTGACAGTAAGATGGGCAGAGTTAGACGGGGTGGGAGCCAAGCCTTTATTTTATCCAGGGGAGACAGCGATGAGAGGGGAAATGATAAAAGAGCACCTGTGTCCTCAGGCAAGTGAAGCTGATCTCAGGTGGACACATGAAAATGCAAGGAAATCTTTCTGTACATCAGAGGCTAGGCAAGGAAAGCTGAAAAGCTGGGGGGAACTCTGACATGCCTGATTCTTCGAGTCTCCATAGCCTCCTCTTACACTGCTCAGTCCCTGCCTCCATTTCATGTGGTTCATCTTCACTGTCAGTTTCACTGGATTAGAGATACCCATCTGTGACACACCTTGGTGTGTATGCGATGTTTCCAGAGAGGTTTTTAACTAATAAGGGATCATCCACCCTGAATATGGGTGATACTAGCCCATGGGTCAGAACCATAAACTAAATTAAAAGAAGAAAGTGAAACGAACACCAGCATTCATTTATCTGTTTCCCATCTGTGTGCACACCTTGACCAAGCCCAGCTGCTTGAGGCTCCTACCACCATGACAGACTGCATCCCTTGCAACTGTGAGACAAAAGAACCCTTCCTTCCTTTCTTTAGTCGCTGTAATGTGAAAAGCAAATACTACAGAAAATTGGTACCAGAAGTGGGGTCATTTCTGCTATAAACCAGACGATGTGATTCTTAAGCTTTTGGAATTCTTTGCAGAAATAATGTAAAAGAGTTTGGAATTTCAAACTAGTAAAGCCCTAGAATCCTGTCAGCAGAACTTAATAGACCATTCTGATGGGAGCCCAGAAGACCAAAGTGTTGGAAGAAATGCATATGGTAGAGGGGTGACTCAGAATTTTTTGAGGGAACAACATATCTACTGGAAAATAGGCTAGAGACCACTGATGTTACATTCTGGCAAAGAATCTGACTATATTCTTCCCATCTCCTGAGAAATTGAGTGAGGTCAAATTCTATCATAATGAGCTAATTTCTCATGATTTCTACTCCCTGCCCTTATCCATGTTTCTTTGAGCGAGGAGGGCAAGAGAGGCAGAAAGGTCTAGAAAATGTGAAGCTTAGCAAGGAAAGGAGAATGAGATCATTTAAAGTCACTGATGGGCTCCAAAGCAACACAGAGAAACCCTGCCTCGAAAAACCACAAATAAAATAAAATAAAATAAAAAAGTCACTAATGGGTCACTCAGAGAAACAGCTAAAGTTAGAAATGAGTGTCAGTAAAGAGAAACCCAGAGCTCTCCACTGGGCTAGCAGGGAAGACCCCACCCACCAAAGTCTTATAAACAAGCCAATTCATTTCAAAGGAGAGTACCTAAGCCAAGAATGAAGGGTTCCCTCTTCCAAAATGGCCACTTAGGCAGATGCTTTTCCAGCTTCAGCCACTCCAAGCCATCTTCAGGCACACAGAGGTTAGAACTGTGATAGAAGGGGGCCAGATAGCATCTTAAACCAGCAATACAATGTGTTAGTGGTCATAGCATGGTACTGGTGTAGTGAGAACCACAAAGAATATATATATACATATATACATATATATATATATATATATATATGAATTTGCACAACATGCTGGTTTTGTCAGGTATACAAAATGCAAGAGTGGAAGAATCCTGGAGGTTTTGAAACAAGTTTCCAGAAATCTGCTAAGGGAAGACAACGTGTAGTCTCCAACAAGGCCCTAAAGGGATACTGGGTGAAGCCTAAGTTGTGATGGAGATCCCAGGATGCTGAAGATGCCAGGACAATGTCCACCAAGGAAAGCTGCAAACGCAGAGTTGAGCTGGCTTCAGAGAGTCACATGGGCTGCAGGAGATAGAGACAGATGGGAGGGATCACTCAAGGCTTTTGGAGCCCAGATGATACCAACAAGGGCTCCTGATATTGATCATGGAGCCACAGGGTTTAGTGTTTGCCACATTTTTAGCTCATGGCTCAGAGGAATACAGTTCACCATGGTGGAAAAGGCGTGGTGACTGGAGCATCAGGCAACTTGTCTTGCTTTGGACTAATCTTTCCTTTCCACCCCCCACTCATCTCCTGTAGGATGGCAATGCTTATTCTATGCTATTGTATGTTGGATGTATGCAATTTGTTTCACAGGGTTTTTTTTTGAGGCAAGATCCCACTATTTAGTTCTGTCTGGTCTGGAACTTGCTATGATGACCACACTGGTCTTGAAATCTGTCTGCCTCTGCCTCCCAAGTGCTGGTATTAAAGGCATGTACTACTATGTCCACATGTTTGTGTTTTTTACATTGTATTTAGTTAACTATTGTGTGTGTAGAAGCAGTCACAGCATATGTGAGGATTGAAGATGGACGCTAAAAAGAAATCCCACACTAGCTCAGAACTGAGTATAAT
The DNA here is from genome assembly GCA_004026605.1 of Ondatra zibethicus. Taxonomy (NCBI): domain Eukaryota; kingdom Metazoa; phylum Chordata; class Mammalia; order Rodentia; family Cricetidae; genus Ondatra; species Ondatra zibethicus. The sequence goes on along the minus strand of PVIU01000097.1, from coordinate 425,911 downwards.
AGAGGGTTATTTATTTAGGGGTAGACTCACAGATCACAGTCCTCTGTTCAAACAGGGAACAGCAACCAAATCCTGCAGCTGGAAGAGCGGCCAGATGTGTGCTTTACATCAGCATAAATAGTATAAGAGGCCACAATCAAGTGGGCCGGTAACTTAAAGCCTACCGGATGTAGGAATTCCTATAGCACCTCGCCCTTTTGTTTAAATAAGAGAGTTCTAAGCCTAATACAAAGTTATATACAATAAGAACAAATATCAGGTATAAAACTTAGAATTACAACCAGCATAAACAATATCAAGCAAGAAACATGTGATAAATGTTTCCATAATTATCCTATCCTAATGAGTTTAAGTCTTTTATAATAAATAACTCGGCCAAGTCAAGAGAGGAAAGTAACTACAACTATCTAGTCTTCGACTCCATTGAAGACCGGAGAAGGGAAATAATATTACGTGAATAAGCAGGAAGTGCAATCAAGCAACTTCCAAAATGTGCAACAAATGACAGACAACTGGCTACCTGGGCAATCACTCAAAGTCTCGTTTGCAACATTGAAGCAACCAACTTTGGCTAAGGCCTAGAATAACTGACAGACCATTTTCAGAGGCAGGAAATTTTTCAAAACCATCTTACCCTGTCTTTTTTCTTGTATCCTGCTTGTCCTGTCTGGACATTGTGCATTTTGTCAGTGGTCGATGCATGGGCAGTTCCTTGCCCAAAGGCCAGTTTTGCCAAGAAGAAAACAAGCTCCAAGTGGAGTGTCTTTGGTGTTCAACATTCTCTGGAGAATAGATGGGTGCTGCTAGGAACAATCGTGTCTCACGTCAACAGAACCCTAAGTTATTTAAATGCCATAATCTCTTAAATTCCAAATGCTCTTTAAAGTGGTTGAAGGTGACCTATCTATGCAGAATACAATCTCTATGCATCTAAAGAACCTGATTAGTCTAACTATAAGTATGACAAACAAGGATGACTATTGACCTATAAATCTTAATACCTATATAACTTAAAGACTAAGACTTCATATTAGAATATTAAACAATCTTTAAACAACTATGCAACAAATGAGAACAATGACCTCAAAATGTAAACAATGTATAAGTATCTTGATCAGAGGTAGAAATGTATATTGCGATACAATAAATATATCCTAAAATTGTATCAATATACAAAATGCCTTAAGCAGAGGTAGAAGCATACATGCATACAATGTCAAAATAACTTTGCCTAGGTATACAAATATTGTAGATGAAAATAGGAATATATTCAATATAATTTAAGTTTGTATCAATATACAAGAATCTATACCAATGTAAATTGCCTATAAATAATAGCTCACAAGTATTCACTCCATTATTCACTATTATTATTAGTGTGAGTAAGCTCACACTAATCTATTATCCCATCCAATTTCCTTCTTTTTCAAAGATATCCCTGAGCCTACATAATTTTTCCCCAACCCCCAACCCTGTACCAATTATAATCAACCCCTAAATGTCCCTAACCCTGAGGACAAACTCTCTTAGGAGAGAGCACATCATCTTCTACAATTTCTTCCAGCTGTCATGGGATCCTGTGAGAGTAAAATGATGGTTAAATTCCAAGATTACTGTCTGGTATAATTGCGAATAGTCTATGATTATTCGGTAGGGTTTTTCTGAGGATTCTATTTGGAGTTCTGGCCAGAACATTGTAAGAAGTTGCACCATTTCAGTTAACCAAGTTGGAACCATCTTGAGCAGCTGGTACCCAAAACAGGTCTTACAGTAGTGCTGTCAGCATCATGACGTCATATCAACCAGGTGGAGCTGTTGTTGTGGGGCCTGATCTTCTTCCTGGAAACTTCAAAGATTACTGCAGGAAAATTCACTGTTCATTGTGGAAAACTTAAACATTATTTATCCAGACATATATTGAATGAAAGGTATGATAGAGACAAAAATAGGTATGAAGAAAAGTAAAAAAAAATTTCTAAATTCTTTCTTCCTTCTGTCCCATACCAGATGGCTCCTGATATGAGACAGAAACTCTGAAAAATTTTTTTAACAACATGCTTGGATTTAGAGAAGGACACAGCCATTGTCCAACTCCAAAGCCAGCTTTGATTTTTAAGTGAATCATGACTATAATTCTACTTAGTATTCAGAGATTCTTACCCTCAGATTACATGTCCTCACAAGTGATAATTCTCTTTGTTTGGTGATCCTATCTGGATAATTATCTTTTCCTCTTTAGGCATCTAGATGTCCAGGGTCTCTTAACTTTTTGAAGATGAGTATTTTCCTGCAAAGACAAGAACAGAACCCTGCCCCAACCTTTATGAAGTTTCCTTACCACCTCTGTAGATGAGCCAACATTTCTCTTTCTCAAGAGATTTTTCTTTTTCAAACTGAGTCTTTATTAATTTTGATGGTATCCATAAGTTTTCTTCTCCTGTTGAAACAAGAGCAAAATCCCTTCCCCAATGTAGCACATCTCCTGGCTTCCATTGAGAGGTCAACACATCCTTGAAATAAACCAGCTGATTTAATTCAGAAGACTTTTCTATTATCCAATGTCTCTCTGCTGCTGTTGTTCCTTTCTCATTAGTGTTAAGAAAATTAAAGGTCAATAAAGCATTATGTAATCTATTTCTGGGGATATTTTTCATTCCTTTCTGTTTTTTTAACATATCCTTCATAGTTCTATTTAATCTTTCTATAACTACCTGACCTGTATGATTGTATGGTATACCTGTAATATGCTTTGTATTATAATAAATATATTATATTATAATAAGCAAAAACTGGTTCATTTTCTTAGAGACATATGCTGGACCATTATCTGTCTTTATTTGTGCAGGTATACCTATGACTGTCATAACTTCTAATAAATTGTGATTATTGAATCAGCCTTTTCTGAACTCAAAGCAGTTGCCCATCGAAAACTTGAATAAGTGTCAAAGGTGTGGTGTACATATTTTATTTTTTCAAATTCTGCAAAGTGGAACACACCCAACTGCCTGATTTCATTTCTTTGAGTGCCCTTTGGGTTAGTTCCTGCAGGTAGCAGTGTTTTGTTATAGAAAGAACAAGTAGGGCATCTCTTTATAATCCTTAGCTTGTTGCCATGTGATAGGAAGCTCTTTCTTTAAACCTTTGCTATTGACATGATGTTTCTTATGAAATTCTGAGGCCTTCAACACATTTCCAATTAATAATTGATCAGTTTCTGTATTACCTTGTGCTAGAGAACCTGACAGACCTGTATGGGATTGGAAGTGTGTTATGTATATAGGACAGAACCTATTCCTGATTATATCTTGAACCTATATGAATAATGAAGTCAATTCTGTAACATCTGGTATAAATTCATCAGTTTCAATATGCAAGATAACTGCATATTGTGAATCAGTAATTATATTAAGAGGTTCTTTAAAATCTCTTAGTACCATGAGAATAGCATATAATTCTGCCTTTTGGACAGAATTATAAGGGCTTTGTTCCACCTTATTTAAATCTTCTGATTTGTAACCTGCTTTTCCTGATTTATTTGCATCAGTATAGAATGTGTGGTCTCCAATTATTGGTGTGTCCTATACAATGTGGGGAAGGATCCAAGTAGTTCTCTTTATAAGGTTAATTCTATCACTTTTTGGGATAATTGCTATTGATCGCTCCTAAAAAATTAGTGCAAACTCTTTGCCAAGGTTTATTGTCTTCCCATAATTTTTTTAATTTCATCAGAAATAAAAGACACTATAATCTCTGCTGGGTCTATACTTGCTAGTTGACAAGGTCTCAATTTTCCTTTTATACTTAATTCAGAGACTTTTTTCACATAAGTTTTTAATTTTTTACTTGGTTTATGTGGTAAAAAAAAATCCATTCTAAGATAATATCTTCCCTTTGCATTAAAATTCCTGTGGGGAAAATTCTGGAAGGCAATATGACTAAAATGCAAATAAGATTTGGATTCACCCTATCCACCTGTGCCTCCTGTAATTTTTCTTTAATGACAATCAATTCCTTTTCCGCTTCAGCTGTTAATTCTCTGGGACTATTTAAGTCTTTGTCACCATCTAAGGTTTTGCTTAAATGAACTATTAGATCAGGTGTTATCCCAACAACTGGTCATAGAATGGAAATGTCTCTGAATAATCTTTGAAAGTCATTCAGAGTCTGCAATCGAACTATTCTAATTTGTGCCTTTTGTGTTCTAATTTTCTTTAAAACTATTTTATAATTTAGGTAATTGACAGAATCTCCTCTCTGTATTTATTCAGGAGCAATTTGTAATCCCCTATTCTTCCCATTCCCAGAGGAGACATTATTCCTAGGAATTCCTTGTCTATAATCCCTTCTCAGATGTCCTATTCTACTACAATGAAAACATTTGGCATTTTGATGTCTCCTCATTCCTTTGGAAACTGCTTCTCCTACCCAAGATTCAGTATTATAGTCAAGTGTCTCAAAGTTCATTGTATACAGGATCCATTCATCCATTGGTGCTGATCTAACCTTTAAAGGCCCGAGTAACTTTTTTGCATTCTAAGTTGGCATTTTCAAAAGCCAGAGATTCAATAAGTACTTGTTTAGCATCTGGGTCTGTTAGTCCTATTTGTACAGCTTTAGTTATTCTTTGTAAAAAGTCACTAAAGGATTTTCTCTTGCCCTGTTTAACCCTGGTATATGATTTGATTAATTTTCCTAGTTCTTGAATTCTGTCTCAAGCATTTAGGGCTGCTTTGTGGCATAGGGACAAGATTTGTTCATCGTAAAGACCTTGAGCCTGTGGGTCAGCATAAGTGCCCTCACCAAGAATTTGATTTTGGGAAGTCTCAAGTGCTTTTGCTTTTCCCTGTTGTTCTAAAATTTTAGCCTCTTCTCTGAAATAATATTTAAACATCAGTTGAGCCCCAGTGTCCAGGACTGCTGAAACTAACTGAAACCAGTTATGTGGCATGGCCTCAATGCTAGAAGCCCATGTCTTTACCATCTCCCTAACAAATGTGGAATATAAGCCATAAGTTAATACTGCTTGCTTAATTTCTTTTAGATCATTCATTCCTATAGGTATCCATCTACATTCTTTGGATCCTTTTGGGCCTTTAGAACTTGATGCTTTGTCAGAGTAGATTACAGGGTAGGAAGCTAAAACCCTGGGGAAGTCATCTCTGAAGCCACTGGTGATGTTAAATCCTGTCCTTGTGCCTTCTTTCCCTGCTCATCAGCTCCAATAAGTTCCTCAATCATTTCAAATCTTTTTACTACTGTCTTTTGTAAAGCCTGAATCTTCTGGCTTGTATATATTTCTAGTGATTTAATTGAGGCACCTAGCCTCTGGTCCTCATTCTACACATGTGATTCCAAGGTCTGAAGTTTTTCCTTTAAAGATAACATCTCATCCTTGGGCATTATTTGGATAGTGTGCAGATTGCCATTCTTGAGAGATACTCTATCTGCTTACCTATCATAACTTTTTAACAACTTTTGATTGTCAAATTCAATAGTATGAATTCTTTCAGCTAAGTTCTCAGTATCCTTTGACATGGATTCAATTTTGTCTGTCAAATTAATATTACCCTTTTCAATAATATTAATTTTTTCAGATAACTTTTGATTTTTGATGTTATTAATCCTGTCAGCTAGCTATTCATTATTAGTCTATAAAGACTGTATCATTTCTAAAAGTGCCTCATTCTTGGCTCTGTTATCAACCCGTTTTCTTAAGAATATAATATGAAGAAAAAAAACTGAGTCCCAATATCCAATAAATGGATGTATCACAATAACCATATAAGCCTTGCAGAATACAATCCATAGTATTAGCAAAAAAGTTACTAAAATTCTCTATGGTAATATTGTCTGCAATTATATAACTTTCAGTTTACTGATTTGTTAATTAATAAATTAATTTTCCCTGGTATGAGGTCCGGTAAATTGTTTTAGGTGTAATAATCTTTATTGTCCAGCAGGTGTTGTAGTTGCAGCATTGCAACTAGTGGCACAACCTGGTGCCACAAACAGTCCTGAGCCACTTTGATTTTCCTGCCTTGGTGCTGGTTAAATACTGAGGGCTCAGGAGGTAGAACTCAGGTCATCAGGCTTGGCAACAAACGTGTTTGCTCAGCCATCTCATCTTGTAATTTTGTAGGAGCCCCAAATTAAGAATTTTCCTTGAGTTTTGGAAGAGATTTGGGGTTTGGGCTTTTGAACAATGGCAGAACCATTAAGATTTTAGAGAGTGTTGCAGAAGAACAAATGCATTTTGTATTAGAAGATGCCTATGAGCCTTGGAAAGCAAGGGGTGGGATGTTGTGATTAGTACCAAGTAGACAAAACATAGAGCTATGATGGCCTATCTTTGTGGTGAAGCTGGCTGGATTCAGAGTCACCGGGGCAAGCACACTTCTGGGTGAGTCTGTGAGGGCATGTCTAGAGATGTTTCGCTACCAGACCTCCCCTGAATATGGATGGCACCGTCAAATGGAATGGCATCCCAGCCTGAATAAGTAGAAGGCAAACGAAGTCAGCATTCATCTCTCTGCTCTTCCTGTCTAGGGAAGCAATGTGAATAGATGCTTCAGGTTATTGCCACCATGCCTTACCTATCGTGACAGGCTTCAATCTTCTGGACAGAGAGCCAAAAATCCTTTTATTCTTAAATTCCTTTTGTCAGACAGCAATGGGAACATACCCTCCCACCCACATTGGTTCTCCTTCATGTTTCTTTCTGCCTCAGGACCTTTGCACATTCTTTCCTCTTTCCTGGGAAGTTCCTCCTCTGTTCCTAGTTACCTTCTAGTTCTTTGCTACCAACCCTAATGTCACTTCTGTGGGAAGATGTTTTCATGGATGCTACTCCAGAAAGGTCCCTCTGTGGGAAACCCTTACCAGACTGCCACTTCCTCTCATGCACTTCTGCCCGTGGTTGCTTATCATGATTAACTATCTCTGCCTCCTCAGGTGTCATGCCAGGGGACCCCGCCTTTTTCACCACTGATGAGCACAGTCCTTGCTTATTAAGCACCCGCAAAGAGGCTGGCTCAGCACCCCACTTCCACCCACCCTCTCCCCACACTCTCATCTCCTCAGATATTAGAGACTAAGAGGTCACAAAAGTCCTACCAGGGTTGGCTTTTCCATTAAATTTCAAGACTTAGGGATAGTAAAGCCCATTGCCAACTGGTACAGAGTGGTTTTTAAATCAGACATTCTTTGAGATCGACTGGCCTGAGTTAAAGCTGCAGAGAGAAGCCTAGAGAGGGAACCTTTTTCAGTATATGTGAATGAAATTCATGTGCTACATAATCTTCTGCCCCTCAGTTTCTCACCTGTTCCTGCTCAGAACTAACAGGGAGGACCTGAACATGAATAATCTCCCACCAGAAAGATCCCCACAAGCCCCATGGAGCCTATTAGTCATTTTTCTCACATTGTGACTAGTACATGAACAGAAGCCACTTAGAGGATGAGAGGTCTGTTTCAGCTCACAGTTTGAAGGAATACAGTCCATCGGGCAGTTTCGGCTCCGTGGCAGCGGGTGCTCGTGCTAGCTGCTTGCTTGTGTGTGTGCAGATCAGAAAGTAGAGTTCAGAAAAGTAGTTGGCCAAGCTATAAATCCTCAGCCCACCCTTTGAAACTCAGCATATACCAGAAGAACTCTATTTCCTAACAGTTCCATGGCCTCCAAAAACAAAGACACCCACCTAGAGACCAAAGATTCACACATATGAGCCTAGGTGCAGGGGAGCATTTCATGTTCAAGGCAACACAGGGGACATTTTCTGTGGAAACGGAGAGCTAAGCTAATTTTAGTTTTCATGACAATGCATACAGAGATTCCTCCGAATGCAAGTCTCCCCTTGTGGGGTTTTAGCCATCAGTGGCTAACTGTGATCTGAAAAATTTCAATGGAAAATTCCAGAAATAAGCAACTCGTAAGTTCTCAGTTGTCTACTGTTTTGGGCAGTTTGATGAACTCTTAGACTAAGTTACTCCATCTTGCCTGGGACATGAGTCATTCCTTTATTAACATGTTTATGTGAGCACACTGTCCACCCGATGGTCAGTCACCTAATAGTCATCTCTGTCGTCAAATGGGCAGAGGCAGCCTCACAGTGTGTGTGCTCAATGGCCCCAGGGTCCAAGAGCAGAGGTGCAATGGATTTAAATACAGCCCCTGGGGCCTGTCCCTGTAGCAGAACCTTCCTTCACCACAAGAAGGGCATGGACCTGCAATAAGATATTTTGAGATGATGTATGGTGACTATTTGTCTTAATGTTACTATTTTGTCATGAGTTAATGTTGATAATATCTTACTGTGCTTAATTTATAAAATTGAACTTGATCAGAGGCACACATGGACAGGAAAAGAGAGTACAGAGAGTGTATTGTTTCTCTGTTAGTTTCTTTTCTTATCACAGCCTAAGGGAGGAAGGGTTATTTTGGTTCACAGTCTGAGGGGAAGGCACAGGTTGGGGGATGTAACCTCTATGGTAAGGAAAAGCTGTGGGGATGAGATGGGGTACTCACTGAGAAGCACCAGGCAACCAGGAGCAATGGTGTTGCTGGAAAATAATTCTGTATCTGTCAATTATGTTTTAAATAAATGCTGATTGGCTGATAGCCAGGCAGGAAGTATAGGTGGGAAAACCAGACAGGAAGTAGAGGTGGGGCAATGAGAACAGGAGAATTCTGGGAAGAAGGAAGCTCTTTCCGACTCCTGCCCAGACCACCGAAGAAGCAGGATGTGACCTGCCCCTTTGAAAAAGGTACTGAGCCATGTGGCTAACATAGATAAGAATAATGGGTTAATATAAACTACAAGAGCTAATAAGAAGCCTGAGCTAATGGGCCAATCAGTTTGTAACCTAATGTAGACTCTCTGCGTGATTTTCTTTGGGACTTGCCAGCTGTGGGGTACAGGGTGGGACATAAACCCCAACAAGCTGGCCCTCATGTTACATGGTGTGCTGGGCTTTAGAACAATTTGAGTATGGAAAGAAGAGGGAGGAGCCAGTTCTGACCTATGAAGGATAGGGGTGCAGTGGGGCCTCCCCAAAGTCTCCGATTAGGCACCTGTAAAGCATATACACGATACCCTTGAACAGCTGGGTCAAGTACCTGTTTTGGTGGAGGAAGGGCAGCAGGATGAGGACATTGAATGAGGTTTGGGAGTGGAAAGGACTGGACACAAGAAGCAGGCCTTGGTCATGGTGGGCCTGGAGCTGAGGCAGGTGGTCCACTCAGCTGTCTGTCTGTGGAAACAGCCCCACAATGCTTCCATCTAAAGAGCTGTTGACTCTGATACCCAGTAAGGGTATTATGTGCAGAGTGGGCAGTGCTGGGCACAGGCCACACACGGGGACAATCTCCAAGGGGCCTTGCTGTGTCCAGCCAGACTAATGGGAAAGATACTGACCAAAACAGACCCTCAGAGAAGAAAGTCAGCATCCGGTCAAAGGCAAAAGACTCCTGGGTAAAGTTTTTTTGTTTTTGTTTTTATAAGCCTTTACCTATTTAAAATTGAGATTCTGTCATTATCTGGAAAGTTCTATGCTATGTAGCTGTTTAAATAGATAAACTACAACTTGAAGAAGATGCTATGGGCTGGCAAACGGTCATGTTTCTCTTGCATGTGCATGTGTGGGTATGGGTTCATGTGTGAGTACAGGTGCATATACGTGTGGGTACATGTGTGGGTGTGCATACATGTGTGGGTATGAGTACACATGTGGGTATGGGTTCACGTGTGGTATGGGTACCGTGTGGGTATGGGTACACATGTGGGCATGAGTATACATGCATGTATGGGTATATGTGTAGTGCATTTGAGGAGACAAGAAAATGGCCTAAGATGTCAGCCAGTTTTCAGGGACCTTCTACCTTTCACTTGGGACAGAGTCTCTCACCAGCCTGGATTTGTTACCAGCCTAACTGGTCCACAAGCTTCCGGGACACAGCTGTCTCTTGCCTCCCGTCACACACACGGAGATTGCAGGTGTGGGCCATTGTGCCCAGCTTGGTATGTGGGTTCTGAACATCCAAGTTTGGGCACTCATGCCGTCCTGAACACACATCAGACTCCCTTGGTACACAATTTGGTCATGCTAGTTGCTCTAGGGCTTGTATTGTGTCCTCAGCATTTCTCCATGCGTGCATAGTTAACGAGAGACCATCTTACACAGAGTACAAACCATCTCGGAGAATAAAGGACACTGAAGACAGGGAAATGCACGGGAAAGAAGAGAATAGTGCCTTATGGGGGCATATGCTCAAAAGCACATTATATCCTTGTACAAAAATACCTTATGTTACAACTCATTAGGATAATGAGAAAACAGTACAATAAAAATTATTTTTAAAGGATTTCAGCATTATGCTATCTCTAGGAGACGTTCTTTTTTTTATAACTGCTTAATAATTTATTTATTTTGGGGAGGTGTTAGTGTTGCACGGAGCATGTGTGGAGAACAGAGAACAGCTCCACGGGTGGAAGCAATAGCATCAGCTTCCTTGGCTTGGAGGAGTTTCTTTACTCCAAACAGTAGCCAATTTCACTTTCCTTCCAAGGTACCAGAAGGTCTCAGCCATTCTCGGTTCCATTTACTTAGAGGGCATTTTGTTTAGTTTGTTTTATGATACCAACTCTAACAGCTCTTTAGTATAAACACAGAGACCACAACTTTAAAGATTGTATTTCTTATCCTTCCCCTTTTCTGAGGCTTTACACCGGGAAAGAAACTCTTATGCATAAAATGTAACCAAATCAATTGTTCTGACTTTAAGAGGGACTAGCAAAGCAAATGTCAATTTGCTTGAAGGATGCCTCGCTGATGGCCAATGAAATTAAGTCACAGATGCTGTAACGTAATAATCCAATCACCGAATGCACCCGCTTTGTGCCGCAGCATTATCGACAAACTCCGGTCTCCAGGTTGGGTAACTTTAATGGCATCACTAACCTGTCTGAGGATATTTGTGGAATTGAGATCTGCAAAGAGCCGCGCAGCATCCCTTGGGCTGTTTGTTCCCTCCTCCACTCTCCAGCTGTCACAGTCACCCCAGGGTCTGTGGGTGACCCACAACAGCCACCCAGGCTTCCCATGGTGCATCTCCTTTACCTAGCTGAAAGAGCATCATGACCTCTGGTAGCTATGCCACTGTCTAAACTCTTTCAGTGGCTTCACTTGGGACAATGTCAGAATTCCAGGTGTGGCCACTGTCCGGCTTAATCTACCACCTGTCAGCTCTTTGGACTGTCACATGACCTCAGGGGGTCTCTACAAACCCCGACATCCCAGCACGAGGAGCTCTGGCTTGCCAGCCTCCCTGTCACCTCTTGTACCTCCCACCTATGCCTTCAGCTTGCAGGCTCTTGTTTTCTTCTGCTTACTGTATTCTGAAGCCTAGGCTTCTATCTATTCCTGCATCCTGCACTTCTGGCCACCCCAGGACCCTTTCCTGCACCATTGTGACTTCCTGTCGTGTCTGTCTTGTTTCCTCCTTGCCAAAATAATCCACCTTTATCATTTCTGTCTTAGATTAAAACACAGATAGGCTGGAGTAAAATGGTGGACACGCATTAAGTCTTTCCTGACCTTTATGCATGTGACCAGGGCTGTGTTGGCAGGCCCCTAAACGACTAACGTAAAGGCTAATGTTTGGTTTCTGCACCCCTTTCCCCAGCTCGGTGAGGGCATGGCCTCCTGTGTTTTGTTCACGGCTTTGTTCCCAGAGCCTGAGGCTAACATGAACAGAGTAAGAGTTCTAAATGTCACTAATGACTCAAATTCCCTGGTCACTTAGGCAAGGCATTTGCCATTTAAGGGTGACTCACTGGATCACTAGCCCCATGGGCTCTCCTCTCTTGTAGGCTGCTGTATCCACTCCAGCTCCCTCACCTTGTTTCCGGGACTCCCCACCCAGAGTACCCATGCCCTTCCTTCTGCTCTCAACCCTCACCCTGCCTGCTTTGTTTGGTCTTAGAAAACGTCTCCTACCCCGCTGTTGTAGACCAGAAGTCCACTCAGTGACTGAGGCCCCAGGAGTTGCCGACTGTGTTTGCTAAAGCATTGTATAGTGGACTAGCTGGCCTGCCTCCTTTCTACAGGGCCCGGTAACATTGCCCTGCTTACCCCATCCCTCCTGACTCTGGACCACTTTCCAAGAATGACTTCCTGCCTTCTATCAGAGGAGCACTGCCTAAGGCAAAGTTTTGGGTGCCACCACCTGCTCAGAGTGTCCTTGTCAAAGCAAAGGGTCACAGCTGCCACCCTGGCATCTGCCATGTTGAATGGCTCTTCTTTTTCCAGCCCCCTGGGTCACCTCCTCCCATGCCACTGGTCTCCTCGCACAGCTGCCATCTCTAACCCAACAGAGGTACAGTCTCTCTGCAGGAACCCTGCTTTCCTGCAATGAACTGGCCTCCTGGTGCCCAGAAACCATCCTCATTCCTGTCATTTTCCTCTCCCCTCCCCCTTTACAAATCCTATTCCTAACTCTAGAGCCCAACTCAGATGCAAAAGTCAAACCAGATGACACAGCCGTGCCTGGGCGGACCGCACTAAAGCATCTGGCAGCCGGCACTACTTACCAGGGCCATCTGGACACGCTTTTGCCTATCTTCCCCAACCCCCACCAGACCAGCCTTGTTCCTTGAAGGCAAAGGAAATGGTGCCTACCTGCTGAGCCTCTCCCAGGACTTGAGGCTGTGCTGCCCACAGAGCAGACACATATATCCACTGATAGACACAGCATGGGACAGGCTGGTGAAACCCTGGGACAACGAAAGCCTGTCTACAGGTGTGGCACACCTGCACAAGCCAAAACAAAGCAACTTGACCCTGTGACCAAGAAACCCTTGAAATAGCAAGAGGGCAGCTTGAGGTGTACTGGGAATAAAACCGACATGTTGGACTTCAGTGACTTAGTAAACAAAACAACTCTAAAATAATTTATCATTTGTATTCTTAAATGACAGCATTGAGTTAAGCAAGATGTTATTAAAACAAATGTCACCAGCTTCCTTGTGCTGTTTCTCCCCACAATGCTCAGACTTGAACCTTGCCCATGTTAGGCAACTGCTCTACAACTGAACTATGTACTCTGCTCTTTCCTATCGCTTAAAATGTGGCTTCTAGAAAGCTCTACCTGACTTGTGTTTGTAATTCACATTATGCTTCCATTAGACAAAGGTATAATGTCTCATGACTCTTTTTGGCCCCAAAACTGTAGACCCAGAAAGGAAGTGTGCTGTATCCTAGTTGACATGGTGCAGTGAGAGCCAATGCTCTTAGACCGTGGTGGCTTGACAGCGGCTAAAGTCTGACACCATTGGTACCTACAGGAAGCTGCCAGCAGGTGGGTGCCAACTGGTGGTCCTCCCCTGCAGAAGACTCTGGGGGAAGGGGACTTCAGCTTCATGTCACCCCTAGGCAGAGCTGTCTTCACCCACTTGCTATGCCGACTGCGCACCCAGACATTTGCAGGGCAGGAGATGGTCACAAGCGATCAATAGTCCAGCAGGGCAGGCTGGATGACCCAAACCCAATTATGTTGTGCAGAAACTTGTCCGTAACTAAAAGGCATCTGAGAAATCACTGTCACCATCTCTGAGGGGGAGAGAGAGCTGGTCATTATGTCCAATTGGATTTGTATTGACTGTTGTCTATTGTTTGAGCACAGCAGGGCCATGCAGGCACACGTGCACACACTCATGAACACGACTCTCATTTGCTGGGACATTTGGGGGATAATTCCAGGTCATCCTCTTCACATATGTGGCCCGAGACTCTTTTATAAACATGTTGGCTTCCTGTTCTTCTACTTTTTTGTCTCAAGACAGGATCTTGCTAAATGATGCTAACTGACCTATACTCCACACATAGCCTAGGCTGGCCCAGTCTTGATTTGTAGCCTACACGGGCCTTGAACTCCTGATGATCCACTTGCTTCTGCCTCTCAACACTAAAATTACAGATATGTGTTATTGGTGTAGGAGGTCCTTCTGTATTTGGGTTGCTTTCATTGGTTAATAAAGAGACATGCCTTGGCCTTTTGATAGGACAGGACTTAGATAGGTGGGGGAAAGAGAACAGAATGCTGGGAAGAAGACACAGAGGCAGTGAGAGCCGCCATGAAATCACCAGAGTCAGACACGCTGAATCTTTCCCGGTAAGCCACGATCTCATGGTAAACACAGATTAATAGAAATGGGTTGAATCAAGATGTAAGAGTTGGCCAAGAAGAGGCTAGATATAATGGGCCAGGTAGTAATTTAAATGAATACAGTTTCTGTGTAATTATTTTGGGGGTTAAGCTAGCCGGGCACTGGGAACGTGGCCCGCGCCTCTTATTACGCGCTATACCTGGCTTCATCTTGAGCATCCGGATCCCATAGCTCTAGATCCTCACAGAAGCGCAGAACTAAAGAAGGGCAAGAAAACCAAGATCTCCTCTGACCCCAGGCTCTCAGCAGAAGCCCCCCAGCTGAGAGAAGGCATGTCAGTATGAGAGACCACTTGGTAATCCCTAAAGACGTCTGCACATCAGACATGAAACTTCCAGACCGCAGTGGGGCAACCGGGGAGCTTTCCAGCCACCTGTGTGGGAGGACCCTTCCTGCCCACGGCAGCCACCTACAGGGACACGAGGGACAGGAAACCATAGTGAACCCAAATCTCACAGAACAGCACACCACAAATGGCCCGCTTACAGTGCATCTAACCACTTCATTCAAAAGACTCACAGGCCACTACAAAACACAGGCTGGTGAGGTCTGGATGACCACCAGCTCATAGGGTGCGCATAGCTACTCATTAGGAGGAAATGAGCAGGGAGTTCATAAGAAAGCTGGGAAGATAAAGATCGACATTTCCCAGCTGTCATTTTAAAGGTTTATCTGCAACAGATTCACACGGAGTTCTTCATATTTCCCCTGTTGAGATAGATTGCACATACAGAAGACAGCAAACACATCTTTACCACACAAAGAATAGTTGTGCTGAGTACCAGTGTGATCCCTCCCCAGTTCAAGGCACAACTTCCAGCAGAAGCCTCCTAGGACCCTGAGGGCATACCCCCCCCATCATAGTCACTTCTGTCTTGTATTCATGGAGTTGAATTTTGGTAATGTCATCCTTTTGCAGCAAATCATAACAATAATTAAAAATTTATTTTTTGTTTGCTGTTTCCACTACAAAAATGATAGGTATTGACTGTAACTGTTTTACTTTCATGGGACTGGCCAGGGGCATGCCTCAGTGGTAGAACATTTGCTTTAGCTTCATAAGGCCCTGGCTTCTATCCTAAGAACCACAAAATTAATCAATCAAAATTGTTTGGGCCAGCAAAATGACCCAGTGGGCAAAAGCGCTGCTATACAAGTCTGAAACCCCAACTTTGGTTCCCTGGAACACACAGTGGAAGAAGAAAATTGTCCCCTGAACTTGTTCTTCAGCCTCCACCTGCATGTTGTGGCCCCTACACTCACACACATATGCATATACATATGTGATGTGGGGACGTCCTTCTGTATATGTTGCTTTTATTGGATAATGAATACACTGTTTTGGCCTATGGCAGGGCTGAACATAGCCAGGCTGGAAGAGATATAGAGAGAGAGTAGGCAGAGTCCAGGAGATGTAGGTAGCTGCCAAAAGAGACAGATGCCCTGGAACCTTACTGGTAGGCCACAGCCTCATGGTGATACATAGATTAATAAAAATAGGTTAATTTATGAGGTAAGAGCTACTTAATAAGAAGCCTGAGCTAATAGGCCAAGCAGTGTTGTAATTAATATAGTTCCGGTGTGATTATTTGGATCTGGGCAACTGGGAACAAAAGAGCAGTCTCTGCTTATACATACATATCATACAATATTAAGATATTTGATTTCACATTCAGTGATGGGAAGCAATGTATTAGTCTCATTAATTCTCTTTGTTCTCTTGACAGGCATTCCCATTATCTGGCTCTTGTAGATAATGCTACAGCATCTAGCCCTGCGACCATGCCCAGTGACCCTATGATAATGCTACAGGAGTTAGCCCCATGAACATGCCCAGTTACCCTCTGATAATGCTACAGCAGCTAGCCCTGCGACCATGCCCAGTGACCCTATGATAATGCTACAGGAGCTAGCCCCGTGAACATGCCCAGTTACCCTCTGATAATGCTACAGCAGCTAGCCCTGCGACCATGCCCAGTGACCCTATGATAATGTTACAGCAGCTAGCCCTGCGAACATGCCCAGTGACCCTATGATAATGCTATAGCAGCTAGCCCTGCAACCATGACCAGTGGCCTTATGACCAAACCTGTGCTGTCCAAGAATCAAGCATTAGTGAACAGCTAGGAGTGGTATAGCTGCATCAAAGGGCAGAGGCTTTCATAGCGGATAGAGCCCATTCCAAAATCCTGGTTCCCAGAATCCTGGCACTATAGTTGGCAAGGCCTGGGGAGGAAATGACCAAAGGGGTCACTCCAGTCTATTAGCTACAAGACCAATAGATAGTCACCTCTCTCCATCCCTTGAGATTCAGGGTTCTGTCCTCTGAGAAGGAGGTGATTGCTCAGACTGTCCCAGAAATGCAGCTCAGTGGGAGAGCATGGTAGAGGCCCTGGTCAATCCGCAGCACCCTCCAAAATTGGGTTGGTAGATATAAAACCCAGAAACAGTCCTGTAGCTCCTGTGTCACTACAGGACCAGTTGCGTGAGCTGGGAACTAAGCTGAGACTTAAAAACACAGAGACAGAGATGGAGACATGGGTCACTCTTGATACGAGAGTGCCAGGCCAGTGCCACTTCAATGTGCTCAGGGGCAGCTTTTATAGAAATCCTTAGCCACACCCAGCTCTCGGGTTCTTTCAGCTGTAGACTCATCAGCTTGCCACCAGGGTCTCATGCTGGAGCAGCTGCAAGCAAGGTCTCATGCTCAGAGCAGCTGCAGGTAAGGTCTCGTGCTCAAAGCATGTGCAGGCAAGGTCTCATGCTCAGAGCAGCTGCAGGTGAGGTCTCGTGCTCAGAGCATGTGCAGGCAAGGTCTCATGCTCAGAGCAGCTGCAGGTGAGGTCTAGTGCTCAGAGCAGCTGCAAGCAAGGTCTCCTGCTCAGAGCAGCTGCAGGCAAAGAAAGTCAAAGGGCCAGGGATCTATAGCTCCCAACAAGTAGAAGCAGAAAGGCCTGTAATCTCAGCCACTTTAGAGATAAAGTTGGGGGATCAGGATTCTTCAGTGTTATCCTCAGCTTCAGCCCCCTCCAGACCCACCTGAGCTACAAGAGACTGTCTCAAAACAATGAAATAAACCAGAGCTGTGACCCTGCCACAGTTGCACGTGTCCAGAGAGGTCTGGGACCTCCAGCTGGAAAGAACTCTCCACTGTGGCCACATCCTGGTCAGCTCCCTGTGGCTTCAGAGACCTGCTCAACTCAGCTTTGATGGTTCTAGAATGGTGGTTCTCAGCCTGCATGGGTCGAACAAACTTTTCACAGGGGTCGCCTAAGACCATCAGAAAACACAGATATTTACATTACAATTTATAACAGTAGCAAACTTACAGTTATGGAATAGCAATGAAAATAGCTTTATGGTGGGCAGGGAGTCCACCAGTACATCAGGAACTGTATTAAAGGGTCACAGCATTAGGAAGGTTGAGAGCCATTGCTCTAGAGGAACACTGGGACTCAGGAGAAAGTTTGTCCCTGAACAAGTCTGTTCTGAAAGGTCTCCCCTCAAAGGTGTCCTCACCTAGGTCTCTTCCAAGACATAGAGCAGGTCCTTCCTACTCGAACCCTGGCTCAGCTTTCAGCCCAGTCACAGAGATGCACCTAGACCTAGGAGACCTTTCTGTGTCCTGTGACCAGGCTCATAACTGAGACCTATCTTGGGTTAATTAGCATTTACTAAGCACATACTATGTGCTAGGCATTGTCCCAGCTTTGAAGGACACAGTAGTGAGTAGTGAGTAGTGGATCAGTCACATTGCCCTGTAGAGGCAACAGGCATCTGGCCTAGCCACAAGGTCCAATTAGAATTGGGGCTAGGGAAGTCTGACATTCAAGTCCACAGAATTATGTGGTACTTAAAGCAACAGAGAGTGGGGTTTGGGACACTGATACCCACTGCCCCTTGTTTAAGGACAGGGATAGGGGAACAGCTTTGAGTGTTATAGGGCTGGCTAGTGGCCACCACAAGCCAAGGGTCACTGACTCAGAAAGCCAGCAATCACCTGGCTTGAAGATAATGGCTGTCTTTCCGGCTCTGTCATCACCTCCAGTGGGCACCCTGTGATGACTGCTTGCCTTTGAGGCTGGGGTGTCTGAGTGCCGATACCCACACACTGTTGACTGAAGTTTCTGTCCCACCAGGTCCCCGCAGTTGTTAAATCCCAAAGAAACCACACAGAGGTCTACATTAATTATAAACTGGTTGGCCTAGTATCTCAGGCATCTTATTAACTCTTACAACTTATATATATTAGCCCATAATTCTTGTCTGTGTTAGCCACGTGGCTTGATACCTTTTGTCGGCAAGGCAGTCTCATCTTGCTTCGTCTGTGTCTAGACGAAGACTGCAGACTGAGTCTTTCCCCAGAATTCTCCTGTTCTCATTGCCCTGCCTCTACTTCCTGCCTGGTCGCCCTGCCTATACTTCCTGCCTGACAACTGGCCAATCAGCATTTTATTAAAATACAATTGACAGGTACAGACCATTGTCTCACAGCACTTCCCACACACTTTTTTTTTTTTATCAAAACAAGAACTCTGGATTGAATCTCCCTTCTTTAGCTTTCTTCCTGACCATTATCCATACAAATTGTAGCCAACATTCTAAACAAAGAAAAACATCCATAATCCATTTTTTGGGAATGTGGGCATAGTTTTCTAGGATACTTTCTGCTGTTTGGGGCTGCTGATAATCTTATGGGGACCTAAAGAAAATTTAGAATTATTATCAAGTCCTAACTAGAGTATCTTGTGAGGCTTGATCATCTCAGACAGCAGTCTTTGAACTGTTCTGGATGTAGAACTCAGACATCTGGGCCATTCCTCCTATTGGAGATTTCTCAGGGGGTCTTCCTTGATCAAACCTGATTTTTCTTAACCCAGAATGAATTCACAGTCCCTCATTTCCTATGGAAACAAAAGCAAAACCTCTTCTCCAAAGTAACATACCTTTTGACTTCAATTTTAAAGTCAAAGCATTTTCAAAATATGTATGTTTGATTAAACCAGCAGCATTTATAATCAAATATCTTTTAGCTGCTCTTGCTCTTTCCTTAGCCATCAAACAATTCAGAGACAACACAATAACATACAGCATCCAGACTCTCTGTATATTTTTTATCTTTACATGCTTTATTTAACCTCTATTTCTTTTATTTTTATTTTTGGCTTTTTGAGACAGGGTTTCTCTGTGTATCTTTGGCTGTCCTTGAACTCACAGAGATCCACTTGCCTCTGCCTCCCAAGTATTGGGATTAAAGGTGTGCGCCTCCACACCCAACTACTCTCTTTTTCTTTTAAGGACTTTATCCTTTTTTTCTCCTAAGCCTACATATATTTTTTAACATATTGTAAACCATTTAGAGGTTTTCTTCATCTGAATCTATCTTTACTGTATATATCACTTTTTCTGACCACACGAGTCTTTAATTTGCTAAGTGATATGGCTAAGATTAAAGCCATGGCTTTGATGGTTGGATCCAGCCCATTCCTTAGCTTTTTATCTGGAAGTCTAGCTTCATGGCAGAGGTACTGTCCAGAGTCATATTTATTGCCACAACTCTATGATGTTTCAAGATCCCTGCCACCACCAAAAACCATGTGGTCGGCTTTTCATCAACACTATTTAAGTGTTCCATAGTAGGACCTCTTAAAAGAGCTGCAAAGTTTTGCAGCTAAAGCTGAGTCAGGAAGCCTCTCTTAAACGAGGCTTGCCTCTAGCAAGCAGAGCCCACCTAAGAAAATGCTGCTATCAATAAGCTGTGCTTAACTCTATTATTTTATGTCTAGAATTACTTCCCAAGCTCTCTCAGGCTTTATTTGGATGCAGCTGTCCATGTGGGCACCGTTCTGCTGACAAGTTTTTTTGTCCCACCAGATTCCCGCAGTTGTTAAGTCCCCCCCAAAAAAGCACACAGAGGCCTACATTAATTATAAACTGATTGGCCCATTAGCTCAGGCATCTTATTAACTCTTATAACTTATATTAGCCCATAATGCTTGTCTGTATTAGCCACGTGGCTTAGTACCTTTTTTGGCAAGGGAGTCACATATTGCTTGCGCTGTGTCTTGCTTCCTCTGTGTCTGGGTGATGACTACAGACTGAGTCTTTTCCCAGAATTCTCCTGTTCTCATTACCCCACCTTTACTTGCTACACGGTTGCCCAGCCTATACTTCCTGCCTGGCTACTGGCCAAACAGCATTTTATTAAAATACAATTGACATGGTACAGACCATTGTCCCGCAGCAACACACCAAGGTGAGGAGGAAGGGCCTTGGTTCACTGGAGCTGCTACCACCCAGAGGGCCAGGAGAAAAAATCTTACAGCCATGTTCATAACCTTGGATCTAAGCTGTTTACAGTCAGACTGTGAGCTGGGCCTTCAGGAAAAGAAGGATGCTTGCCTCAAATAAACAAGCATGAAAAGATTAGATCAAGCCCTAAGGGAAAGTGACAGATTGAACCCAGAGAGTCCTGCTGGCCACACAGAGGCTAGGGGGAGGGATGCCTCCCTGCTTTCATGTAATCTCTCTCTTTCTCTCTCTCTCTGTCTCACACACATCCATGAACACACATTCATGGACACACACACACACAGGTATGCATGCACAGGCACACACATACACAGTGGCACTTGTGCATG
The DNA here is from genome assembly GCA_004026605.1 of Ondatra zibethicus. Taxonomy (NCBI): domain Eukaryota; kingdom Metazoa; phylum Chordata; class Mammalia; order Rodentia; family Cricetidae; genus Ondatra; species Ondatra zibethicus. Next base: position 405,051 of record PVIU01000097.1, on the reverse strand, counting down.
CATGTGTGTGTGCATGAGTGCTTGCATGTGTGTGTGAGTGCATGCATGTGTGTGCATGAGTGCTTGCATGCATGTGTATGCATGAGTGCTTGCATGTGTGTGTATGCATGAGTGCATGCATGTGTGTGCGCGTGTGTGTATGGACTCCTTTTGAGAAACTAAAAGCTGAACATATAAAACAGAGCAGAACAAAACAGGGATGGAAAAGGCAGCTCTTCACACACGAAAACCTCGTGGACCACCGCAACAGCCTTATACACTGGGCGTCCCAGTCAGGGTTACTATTGCTGTGATGAAACACCATGACCAAATGCAAGCTGTGGAGGAAAAGGTTTTTATTAGGCTAATACTTCCAGGTGGCAGACCATCACTGAGGGAAGTCAGGGCAGGAACTCAAACAAAGCACAAACTGATGCGGAGGCCATGGAGGAGCTTGTCCCCCACAGCTTGCTCATCCTGCGTTCTTAGAGAACCCAGGGCCACCCGTCCAAGGATAACACCACCCACAATGGGCTGGGCCCCTCCCACTGGTCATTAATTAAGAAAATGCCCTATGGGCTGGCCTGCAGCCAGATACTTAGGTGGGCATCCTCTCAAAGGAGGTTCTCTCCCTTCAGATGACTATAGCTTGTGTCAAGTTGACATAAAACTAGCCAGCACACTGAGGAACGGAGACATAGAGATAAGCCCTCAGTTGTCCTAGCATGTAATAACTGCTTAATAAATCTGTGTTGGCTCAGTGACACACTAAGGGTTCTATTTCCTTCACTCTTTCCTCTGTGTTTTTCTACAAATACTTTTTGAAGAAACTAACCTGGGTTTGAACCTCAGAGAGACTCCTTAATGGCCTATGTCTTAAAATTTATAGCCCTTAAAAGGGTTTTATTTTGTGATCTAAATCCCAAGACTCAAAGCAAGGCAGCGGAAGGACGATGAGAAGAAGCCATAATTTGCACCCAACACAGGTGTTCTTTGTTGTCCTGAGCTCAAATCAGCTTCCAAGTTCTCATTGACTAGAGGTGAGCATCCATTACCATAGTAACAACCAAGCTATTCAGGCCACCCCCCCCCCCCAGTATGCCTGCTGCCTGCCTGGCTGAATGCCAGATCCCAGAGAGCTGACTGGAGACACAGGGGTCACAGTGGATCTAGCATCTCTCCAAAATCATGGCACATATCTCCAGGGTTCTGCTTCCTTAGGGAAAGAGGAGTTTCCGATGCTGCCATGAAAGGTTGTGTTATTCACCTGGACAAGCATAAGAACATCCCAAGCTCACTCCTTTAGGTCTGTATTTCAGGGCCTGGCACACTGCACTCAAATGAGCTCTGAGCCCTGGGTCCCAAGTAGGTGAATGCCATCAGACTAACCCAGAGCTTTTGAAATGAACAGATGCCAGCTGTACTTAGAACCAGCTGCTTGGGACTTTGAGGCGAGACACCGAAGCCAGGACCCCACACTGGGGGCACACCTGGCCCTCTGGAAGCAGAGAGCCAAAGGGCACAGCATAGGCTGCTGGCAGGCTGGAGCTGCATGGAAGGCTGGGTTCAGAGGCATTGTTGGGGGCGCTGAGGGTGGAGCGCCGGTGGAAATCCCGTGCTATGAGGGTGGACTGGGGAGCAGAGGTTCCAGGGTACAGGCTTGAAGTGCCCAGTGTAACACAGAGGGGAAATTGTGACAGACAAAGCCAGTGTTAGAGAGTCAAGTAAGTGGGGAGCTACAAGTGTGTTGGGGCTCTGGCGGCTAAAGGCACCTCACCCTGGTTACCTGAGCTGCCCAGGTTGTGGAGACTGAGGCCTGGGAGAACTCTGGCAGCCATGGGGCCATTACTAAATTCAGACTCATACCTGTCGATCTCCTTTTCTTCCCCAGCAAGACCGTGAAAGAGCGCTACCAGGACCAGTCTCACTCCCCCCTCCCGCCCCAGGCCCCCAGGAGCCAAGAGGGGAGTTCTTTTTGAACAGTTATTGCATGCTAGTGTTGGGATCATTTGGAGTCCTGGCCTCCAGCTGCTCTTCCCTGCTAGAGATCTTTCCTTTCCTTCTGATTTGAGTTACTGAAAGCTGTGTCATAATTGTTTACCAGCTCTGCTTCACGAGCACGTGTTGCCTTGAGGATCAAAGGATAAGGTTTTCACCTGTTGGCCCACCTGACTGTTGGGTATATAAGCCTCCATGGTGCTATTGAATAAAGGGCTTCTTACCAGTGACTAGAAGCCCCTGTCTCTCTGTCTGTTTCTTTGTGTCTTTGTGTGTTTGTATATTTCAACCTCCAGCCCCTTGCCCGAAGCTCCCGAACTGTATGGTAGTGCATAGAGCGCAGACAGGCGTTGTGCGCTGCATTCTAGGACAACCGAGGACTTGCAATCAGCACTGCATGGAATGGAAGTGACTCCGGTGGTAATGCCTTTTTTGTACTGGAGATGTGCTGAGTGATTCAGGGGAGAGAGATTGGTCGAGAGAGCCTCTTCCCCCTTCCCGGGGAACTCAGCTGACTGCAAGAGTTGCAAATGAGTTCATGCACTAGCGATGCACACTGGTTCCCATGCTCGTGGCCCCACGAACTGCCCAAGCCACACAGCTGGCACTCACTGGTATTTTGGACCTTATTCACTATGGAGGGACACCTTGCTCAGCCTAGATACAGTGGGGATGGCTTTGGTCCTGCCTCAAGTGATGTGACAGACTTCCTTGACTCCCCGTGGGAGGCCTCACCCTCTCTGAGGAGTGGGTGGGGAGGTGGGGTGGGAAAAAGGCGTGGTGGGGGGGAGGCAGGATGGGAGGAGGGGAGGGAGAAGGAACTGGGATTGATATGTAAAATACGATTGTTTTAAAATAAATAAAATTAAATAAAAATTTCAAAGAGAGTTGAAAAGGAAGCCAAGACTCCGAGGCTGCTCTTCGTCAAGGGGGCACTCCCACCAGAAGCCTTTTCTTTGCAGGAGCCTGGAGTTGCCAAAAGGCAGCAAAAGGCAGCAAAAGGCGAACACGCCACCTGCTGGCCCTGGAGCGCAAGGTCGGAGCGGTCTGGCTCGCCACCTGGTGGCCATTTGAGGACTTGCATTCTGCTCCTAGTCTGGCCTCCCCTAGGTCTGGCAAGAAGGTACCCCAGTAACTCCCACCTTAGCAACCAGGAAAGCAGCCTTGGTCAAGCCCGCTCGGCAGTCTTCGGGGACTCTGGGACTGGATCTTCCGAGTTACCTTCATCTAGTTGCTCACCCATCTCATTGGCTGTGGCATTTGAACCTCTGAACTCACCCAAACTTTAATGCTGCGGTTAAACATGGCCAATGTCAGAGTGCTGGACAACTGGGCAGGGTGATGTCACAGCCTCTTCACTAGGATGACACTCTGGCTTTGGTCCTGGGACAGGAAGGTCGGAGATGAACTGTGACAGGGCAATGGGGTTTTCCTGAACCCCTGGGTGGGAGGCACAGCCCCTCCACTCCAGGGCCCAGGAGTTTATAGGTAGATTGAGACGCCCTCCCCACAGCTACCACAGATCACCCTGATACAGGTGCACTGAGTTCTGTATGTGGCAGACTGTGCAAAGGACACTGAGGTTGTTACGCAGGGGCCTCCAGGTTTAGACAGGGGATGAAGGACTGGAACCTCATTATAGGCTGGAGATGGGATTCAGTGGGAATACAGAGAGGACAGAATGACCACTTCTGGTAATTTGGGCATGCCGAGGAAGCTACAGGGAACAGGGCCTAGAGAGCAAGTCTTCACCCATCCCACAGCAAAGGGGCACTTGAAGCCGATAGCCTGGCAGCAAATCGCACCCATCGGAGCAGTTTGAAAACTCCCCTGCCCAAACCAGAGGCCCCTGGGCTCGAGTGTGTCACCCAGAGTCATGTTTTGAAACTAACTTCCAGTGGAGGAGGCTGTTCAGGTTAGGTGAGGTCACCAGGGTGGAACACTCAGGATGGGATCGATGCCCTTATGATAAAAGAAAACCACATGAGATCTCTTTGCGTGTCCGTCAAGGAGGATGTCGACACAGAATCTAAGAAACTTATTCTGTTTGCAGATGTCGAGCCTCCGGAGCCACGAAAAATAAATGTGTGATTTGGTCATTCGGTCTGTTGGGAAGTGCAACCGGAGGCTGCTGTGGAACTGTCTCCCCAGAGCCATGTCAACCCATTGATGAGTTCATAGGTAAGTGTGCTAGTAGGGATAAGGATGGTGGGGACTGGGTCACTGAGAGCAGGCCTTTGGAGGGTGTATCTTATCCCCTCCTCTTCTTTTCCTCCTCTCCCTCCCCCTACCCATCCCCCCTCTCCCTTTCTGTTACATTCTTCTGCCTCATCACAGTCCCAGAAAACATGCAGCCAAGAGACCACTAACTGAACCCTCTGAAGCCATGAGCCCAAAATAGTCTTTCCACGCTGATGTGGGAGTCCCCTCTGTGTGCCGTGATTACCATTAATGAGTAAAGAAACTGCTTTGGACCTATAGCAGGGCAGAACTTAGCTAGGTGGGAAAAACTAAACTGAATGCTGGGAGGAAGAAGGGTGGAGTCAGAGAAACCGTGGAGCCTCTCTGGAGCCAGATGGAACTTTACCCAGAAAGCCTCGAGGTGATACACAGATTAATGGAGATGGGTTAAATTAATATGTAAGAGTTAGCCCATAAGAAGTTAGAGCTAATAGGCCAAGTAGTGATTTAAATAATATGGTTTCTGTGTGATTATTTTGGAAGTGTAGGCAGCCAGGAAACTAACAAGTGGCCTCCTTACAACACCACCCTTAAGTTTTCTTAGGTATTTGTCACGCAATATAAAATATAAATACATAGTGGAAGCTGATAAAGACAGATAGTAGAGGCCAGGGGCAACAGGGAGTGGTTAAAGGGAGGTCTGGAGTCTTCCAGGAAAGTCTTGGTGGCATGAATTCATATTCTTGAACCTGGGCATGGAAGTGTATTTTCTGGAATATATATGTGGAAATGTATTGCTGCCTATGGGCTGCATGACACAGGGTAAGAAATGAGGGTCAGGAAGACACACGGATCTACTTCCTCAGAACCATGGAAAATCCCATTGCTAGCAAATGGGATAAGCACATGAGCAAGGTTGGTTTATCTATTTAATTTGGATGTGTGCTTTCCTGACACCCTCCATGTCTGCCTTTGCCTCAGAAAGGAAGTGTCAGGGTGGGGTGTAGGAAGTGTCAGGGTGGGGTGTAGGAAGTGTCAGGGTGGGGTGTAGGAAGTGTCAGGGTGGGGTGTAGGAAGTGTCAGGGTGGGTGTAGGAAGTGGCAGGGTGGGTGTAGGAAGTGGCAGGGTGGGTGTAGGAAGTGGCAGGGTGGGTGTAGGAAGTGGCAGGGCTGGGGTGTAGGAAGTGGCAGGGCTGGGGTGTAGGAAGTGGCAGGGCTGGGGTGTAGGAAGTGGCAGGGCTGGGGGTGTAGCTCAGTAGGTGAAGGGCTGTCTCCCATGCATTAAGCCCTGAGTTTGGTCCTCAGCATTGGATAGACTAGGTATAGTGCCAGACTCCTGTAGTCCCAGCACTTAGGAGGTGGAGGCAGAAAGATCAGAGAAGTTCATGGTCATCCTTGACTGTGCCAAATCCAAAGCCATCATGGACTTGATGAGACCCTACCTCAAAAATAAAAGGGGACTGATAAGATGGCTCAGTTGGATAAAGTGATGACCACCAAGCTTGACAATCTGAGTTTGATCCCCAGAACACACATGGTAGAAGGACAGAAGCAACTCCACAGTGGTCCTCTGCTACCTGCTCACACACCTGGGCACACGCACACACAGAGACTACACAGACAGATATAGATGACAGATTAAGAGAGAGGGAGGGGGGGAGAACAGGGAGGAGGAAGGAAGGAAGGAAGGAAGGAAGGAAGGAAGGAAGGAAGGAAGGAAGGAAGGGGTAATTGAGGAGTTCGTACTACCTCTCATAAAGTTACTTCTGTTCTGAGTTTTCACTTGGTTCATCTTTGCATGTCCTGATCGGGTAAGTAGCCAGTGTTCCGTGGTTATCTATAGAACTTCCAGGCACCCTCCATCCCCATCATGTGCCCTCGGAGGGGGCAGTCTTCAGTGAATTTGGATGTGAGGTGCTTTGCACACCTCACCGCACTAGCGAAGCTTGGGGCACATCAGACCACAAACCCCAAGTGCTTGCCTGAGATTTCACCCCGGTGTTCCCCGTGATTCCCCTGGTTCTTCTCACACATGGTCAATTCCATGGCCTGAGGTAGAACTTCACGGACTAGAGGAGTTTGGGCTTTAATCCTCATGGGGAGAAGGGGAAAGATCCAGAGAGACCTTCACCCTCTTGAGAAGCGGCTAGAATCTAAGTCAGCCCTTCAAGCCCAGCACCCTTGCCCAGGGACTCATTGCAGGACTTGGAGATGCAGTCTTAAGGCATTTCCATCAACCTTCACATAAAGAATCTAGAGCTTGTGCCTCTCCCAATCTCCCAGCCAGTCCCTGTGTCACCTGTACTGTGGTCCTCAGAAGCTGCTTGGAGACAGATGTGAGTTGCGATATGGAGGGGACCCCCAGAGAGCCTGATGGAGGGATGGGTGACAAGAAAGGGATACTGTGGGGGGCATTTCAGGACGGGCTAATGATCATCTGATCACTAGCCCGCTGGGAAGAGGGGGGAAGGCATACAGCAGAGTCCAGAGCTCTCACACGGGAAGGGCGAGGCAGCCTGGTGCCAGCTGTCCACCCCACTGTCCAAGGATGAAGGATGCTCCCTCTGACATTTCTAGCTGCCCCAGCACATGTGCACATTGTACTGGCCAAAGACAGGCTATAAAGGAAGTAACTTGCCAGGACATGTGGGTGGGACACCTACTCCATGTCAGCCACTCCAGGGCAGCTCTGGAGTGTCTCCACCCAGTGGGTGACAATCCATTCATGCAGGGGACAACACTGTCACCAGGTAGTTTGCTCAGGTGGCATCATCCATGAGTTAAACAATGAGACAAGTGTTCTGCTAGAATCTGGTCATGAAAACTCCTCTAAGGTGACAACTCCACTTGGTGATGTCAGCAACCCAGGCTGGGCAGGTGTCTAGAGCATCCATGCACACATTCAGAGAAGCAGGCTACTCGGATACACTTTGGCTGTTCAGGGAAGGCTGCACCAGTCGGGAAGATTTTAACTTCCTGCGAAGTACAAATGCCAAGAACAGAGGTCTATTTTTTTTTCTTCCTGTCACAAGAAAGTGGTGACATCATCAGGTTGTTTTATATTCTTAAAATAGCACCTTTCTAAGGTGCAGACAGGGACAGTGATTGGACTGGGAAAATGGAGATTACCTCCACTCCTGTGTACCAGTGTCCTGAAGGATCTCAACATTGAACTCAGCCCTCACATAGGCTTTGTATCCTAAGCCCTGGGACCTCAGATGGCAGGTTATGGTGTTTTAACTGTAGTGTACCAAAAACAAGGCGAGGGAACCTGCAGGGCCTGTGTCCGTCGCTTCAGAGCTACCGTCATTCTCAGTTTTTAGCAAGGTAGTGAAACTTCCCTTTTGCAAAAAACAGCATGAGAGTTTTGTAGGCACGTAGGAGCCTGTTCTGCATTAATTTGAAGGCAATGAACACGATCTCCATGCCGACGATGATATAAATGGAGAAGAAGAGGAAGAAGTGGGGATGATCGAGCTTGATGTCCCCGAACCCAATGGTGGTCAGTGTGACAAAGCAGAAGTAGAAAGCGTCCTCGAATCCCAGCTCTGTCTCCCAGAAGGGGAGGACGGCAGCTGCGCAAGAGATGTAGGCAAAGATGACCAGGGCGATAACAGGGAGAGGGATGTCCAGCCTCTCCACCTGCTGGCCCACTTCATCCAGGTTGCTAAGGATAGAACAGGACAGTCGCCCCAGCGCCAGCTCGGGGCATGAGCTGCTCCTCTCTACGGGCTGCATGGGTAGTTGTAGCTTGTCCTGATTGTCTCGTGCGACCAATTTCTCAAACAGCTCCACGTTGCAGCTTGGAGATGCAGGCTCCCTGTATGGCTGGGGGTCTAAGAACTCATCTGCACCAGCACTGATGACAATCTGAGGGATGGTTTCCTCCGCGGGTTTGCTGTCCGGCTGCCTCCTGCAGAGCAGGCGGGAGCACCACTGGGAGGGAGCATGGGGGAGGCAAAGGAGAGCCTGGAACCGACTGTAAGCCCTGGATAAGATGGTGGCTAGGATGTCTCCGATGTCTGTGAGGACCAGGAACATCAGAGGGATTCCAAAGAGAGCATAGAGCATGCACAGGAACTTGCCGAGCCTGGTGATGGGGTACATGTCTCCATAACCTGAGAAACAAGAGCCTGGTGTTGGTATCAGTCTCCCAGCATCCCTCAGGGGCTCAAAAGAGACCCTGCTGTTTCTTCTCCCGGACATGAAACTTTACACGGTAAAAATATTCATCCTGGACTAGGCGCAGAACTCGGGGAAAGCTTTGCTTAGTGGGCATAAGGCTTCAACCGCCCCTGCCAAAAATAAACATATACATGAATAAATATGTAAATATTCATCTCGAAGCGTCTGCATGTGTGTCTGGCACGTATCATGATCAGGGCACAGGGAAAGAAAAGAGGCAGCTCCTATCCAGACTGGAAACGTCTGTGGTAGGGAACGTGCCAGGGATGGCACAATCACCCTTCATTTCGTCGTTATTTCGTTGTGCCCCATGCACACCCTTGAGGCAGAGCTGCACTCACCTGGAGGAGCACTGGTGGGAAGCAGTCACTCCCGCTTCATCTTGCCAAAGGCGCTGGCTTCTACGAAGCCACCTTTATCCTTTCTGAGGGTCCTGGACCTCTTGGTGCATTTGTTTAAATATAAACAGACATTTATTTTTAGCCTCTGGTGTGGACGGTAGTGTGCATTGTATTAGGGGACCATAGAAAGGAGATAAAGTTACCACCGTGTCCCCCAAACTGCGAAGTTTCAGGAGAGAGAGATACGTGTTTGTGAGTTGCGAGGAGGCTTTCCGCACTCGGCACTCACAGCCGCCTCAGTGCGCAGCCCAGCTCTGAACTTAGCAGACCCCTACTTGACCGCTACTCACATCTTTGCCCTTCAGCTTACAGGAGGGTGGGTGGTCCTGCTCCTAAGTGACCAGCTAGGAAGATCCTGCCAGGCTGGGACCCAGGACTCCATTGGCTAGTAAACGTGAGGAAACATCCTCTTGCTGAATGCCTGCTGTGGATGGCGAATGGCCAGTCTTCCTGGAGAGGTGTTCTCGTAATTTACAAATGGGGAAACTGAGGCAGGGGGCAATGAAGGAGCTTGGCTCAGCCCATATGTGTAATAAAGAGTGGAAGCTGGGAATCTAGTTCCCAAGGTTCCTCAGACCTCAGCACTGCTGTAGTCTTGGGACAGGACTCTCAACTAGTGAGAACGGGCTGACCAGTGCCCATCAGGGGCTGCTCTTCTGAGACTTCCATGCCCTTCTCAGCACAGACGACTGCAGCTTTCAGAGCTGTTGACAAGCAGAGGAAAAAACTTTGCTGTGTATGTTTGTACTTAATCTTTGACTAATACAGAAAAATGCATCAATTATGTAAATTAAATTGAAAGTGATTCTTAGCAAGCTGAGAGCACCAGTCTCCTCTCGGCTTAGGGTTCCCTACTGGAAACCTGGCCTCCCAGTGCAGACAGACTGTAGGATGGCCATGCCACCAGGATCCTAGGGACCCTCCGAAGTTCTCATCAGACCCCTTTCATCGGTGGAGCACTGCACACCCCGCAGCCTGGGGGCCGACCACGTGGCAGCAGGGTTAGTTAACTCCATGGATGCGTTCCTTCAGTGAGTAGTTACTGCCTGCTTAGAGAATCCACAAAGACACGCGCACGACACCTTTACAGGGTTCAAGCTCTCTGAGTTTCTGGGACAGGGGAAGCAGATGTTAATCAGATACCCACCAATAGGTCTATTGATATTTGAGACGAGGCGCCATCACAGGAAGGGAGAGAAATGGAAATTATTATAAATGTGGTTAAAACAAAGGCTTCCATTCAGGATTTAGGCTCAGGAAAGATTTCTTGGCTAGGTGACTTGAACGAAGACTGACACAGGGGTTGTTCTCATTTACTCTTGTTGCTGTGATACAACACTAACCAAAACCTACTCACGGAGGAAAAGGTTTGTGTGGCTTACAGGTTACAGTTCATGGTTGAGGGAAGCCAGAGCAGGAACTCAAGGCAGGGACCTAGAGGCAGAAACTGGAGCAGAGATCATAGCGGATCCCTGCTTATAGCTTGTTCCCCTGCTCTTGTTCAACTACGTTTCTTACACAGGCCAGGCCCTGCTCCCGAAGGATGGTACTGCCCATAGTGGGCCTCCTACATCAAGATAGTTTACAATTAATCATCAAGAAAATGTCCCGCAAACATGACCTGAGTCAAGTTAAGGGAATCCCTTAACTGAGGCACCCTTTCCCAGGTGTGCCAAGTTGACAGTCAAGATGAGCTAACTCAGGGACCAGAGCCTGGCAAAGCAGCAGCATTGGTGTGGGCAATGCTCCTCTGGCTGATTCATACAGCCAAGTAGTTTGTGCACTGCACATAAATCAAAGGGTGTGACAGGGAGCTGAAATCCAGCCTGCCATGCAGGCACCAAGCTCCTGGCTCAGGACTCTATGTGTCCCTAGAGAGGATTTTAAATTTTAACCAAAGTGTCTCCAGAGTAAAGCTGTCACTATATATGAAGAGTCAAAAGAAGGCCAGTGTGATGGTTGAAGAGATGGCTTCAAACCATGGAGAGATGGCTCAAAGTTTAAGAATGCTGCCTACTCTTCCAGAGGTCCTGAGTTCAATTCCCAACACCCACATGGTTGTTCCCAACCATCTGTAATGAGATCTGGTGCTCTCTTCTGGCCTGCAGGCATACATGCAGACAGAATACTGTATATAAATAAATAAATTTTTAAAAAAGAAATAAAAAAGAATACCCCCATAGGCTTATATATTTGAATGTCTAGGCACTTTGATAGGATTAGAAGGATTAGGAGATGTGGCTTTGTTGGAGGACGTGTCACTAGGGGTGGGCTTTGATGTTTCAAAAGCCCTTGTCAAGCCCAGGCTCTCTCTTCCTGCTGCCTGAGGATCAGGATGTAGAACTCTCAGCTCCTTCTCCAGCACCAGGTCTGCCTGCCGCCACGCTCCCTTCCATGATGATAATGGACTACACCTCTGAACTGTGAGCAAACCCCCAATTAAATGCTGTCTTTTTTAAAGAGTTGCCTTGGTCACAGGGTCTCCGCAGCAATAGAACAGTAATTAAGATAGCCAGCGTGGCCAGTGGGCATGGATCAGGGAGGGCAGTGAGGTGAGGCTGGGGAAGCGAGGGGGTTCTAAGGGCTTAAAGAAAGAAGGAGTACCTAGGGGTGTAAGTACGGTGCTGAGATAGGAAGACAGGGCTAGCTTGTCCGAACCCTCATTGAATAGGTGGAATTCTGGGCGAGTTCCCACTAGGAGGTGTTTGGCAGAATTCAGGAACACAGAGGAGAGGAAATGCCATGAAGGAAACTGGACGCCTCACTCTGAGCTCTGTGACCTGGTCTAAGGGGCTTGATCACTTGCTGCCTCGATTTCCTTGGGTGCAAAAGCAAAGGGAGCACTTAATCCCCAAGATACCGGAGTAGGGCCTGGAATCACACCTGAAATCTCAGCTGCTTGGGAGGCTGAGGCAGGAGGACAGGAAGTTCAAAGCTGCCTCTGTGCTTGGAGCACCAGTAAAGAGTCCTATCCCAAGTTTTACGTGGGCCCCAGAGTCATAGCCCTTAGGGATGTCACAGGCCATGAACAAGTCCCCCCCACATGAAACACCTCATTTTCCAGATAAGGTACAAGCCCCCTGTTCTCAGGAGCTTCCGGAAGCTCACAGCTGGCTCCTCGGAAGCGGCTGCCTCCTCAACCCAGGCCTCCAGGGTCAGGGCCTAGAGTTAAATTTATTTCGATTCAAAGGATCAGATCAAATATTGCTTGTGCAATCAGTAAAGTGCTTTTTAGAATCAAAATCCCCTGCACAGCAGAACTTACGGCTATCTCCATTACCGCCCGCATTTAATGCACAGCAGACGGATAAGGCTGTGACCTGTTGAGGGTGACACAGCTGTATCCCTCAAGAGCCAGCACCTTTTACTCCAAGATCTTGCCCATCGATATGTCCAACCCACGGTGGGCTTCTGGAGACCCTCCGAGTGAGATGTGTTACAGTCCAGAAGATCTGCTACATTCCAGAAAAGAGGCCCGGGAAGCAGGTCTCAGAGGGCACACAGCCCCACAGAGAAAACGAACTAACTCTCCCAATTACCGAACGCTGAAATGCAGAATGGAAAACTATCACTTCCTATAATGCATCCCTTATTCCGATACAATCACTCCACAGCACTTAGCTGGCCAAGGATTTAATAGCCCAAGCATTTCCCTTCCTGATGCCAGGAGCTGAGCCAGGTGAGAACTGACTGGCCTCAGACGCAGGTGTCACTTTCTTAGCCTCAGGGCCAGGTTCTTACAGGTGAGCTGGACAGGCAGGGCTGAAGCGGCAGTGCAGAGGGACTGTCACACCCAGCAGGGTCACAGGCAGGGCTGACACACCCCACCATCCTCCTTCAGGGCACTTCTGCCCACAGGCTTCCCTACTTGACTCGTACAAAGGGAAGTGGTTTGGGCTTTCCTGAGATTTGAACTAAGCTAATGCATTTCAACTACATCAGTGACGGGAGGCCTGGACTCCTGTTAGAGTCACCTGGAGGGCTCCTACGGAAACCTAGGTCTGGATTCTGACCGGTCTGGGGCAGGACCCACGGGGGTTCGTGTAAGATAGGGAGGAGATTATGAAGAGCAGCTGGGCTGAGAGCTTGTGTGGAAAATGTCTCAAATGCCACCGTCTATCGAGGGGGCAGGGATGTGGCTTAGTTGGTTAGAGTACTTGTCTAGCACGTGCAATGGCTCTGGGCTCAGTCCTCACACCACATGAGCACAGTGGCACATGCCTTTAGTCACAGAACACGGGAGGTGGAGGCAAAACTATTTGGAAGTTCAAGGTTTGTCAAGGGTAGTTCTAGACCGGATAAAGCCAGTGGTTCTCAACTTGTGGATCTCAAACCCTTTGGGGGTTGAATGACCCTTTCACAGGGGTTGCCAGAGTCGTCAGAAAACACAGATCTTTACAATATGATTCACAACAATATCAAAATTAAAGTTACGAAGTAGCAACAAAAATAATCCTATGGTCAGGATCACCACAACATGAGGAGCTGTATTAAAGGGTCACAGCGTTAGGAAGGTTAAGAGTCACTGGGTGAAGGCAAATTGCAGGGGCCATACTTGATGGAACTGAACGTGAATTTGCATTCCTCACAAGCTCTTCAGCTGGGTGGACCCCACAGGTCCAACACTCCTGGATCTGCTGCACCAGGCCGATGACTCTCAGCAGACTGCATCTGTAAATGTTTGCAGAAGGTTTTGGTGACCTTGTGGGTGGGGGCAGTGTCAGCCCCGCTCCTGTGTCTGGTAGGTGGAGGACATAAATGCTACATAGTTTCCTACAATGAATAGGTCAGGTTCCTAGGACAGATAATTAGCCCATTACAGTGGGCCACTGTGAGGCCCCGTGAATTAGATCTGATTAAGTTCTTGGAGGGCTGTGAAAAGACAACCTAAGCTTCTCCCTCAACCCCCAGCTTCTCCCCAGCATCTTACTCAAGGTCGCTTCTCCCCACACTTCTTTCACACTGGTCCCTGGGCTTAGCTTGGGACTTGTGATGGTAATTTCAATTGTCAAGGTGACAAGGTTGCCATGGGAATGGACCTTGAAGTGATTTCTTGGACTGGGTTAACTAAAGAGGGACGTCCCACCTAAATGTTGGCGGTGCCATTCTAGGAGCTGGGGTCCCTTACTCAAAAGAGAGGAGGAAGCAAGCTGAGTACCAGCAACCATTGCTCTCTTCTTCCTGACAGGATGCAATGCCATCCACCACCTCCTGATCCTGCTGCCACAGCGTCCCCACCTGGATAGACTGCATTCTCTCTACCTGTGAGCCAAACCCAACTCTTCCTTCCTTAGGTTGTTTTTGTTTGGTGTTTTGTCATAGCCATAAAAGATGTGACTAATACGTGGGTTGCATCTCTCACCTGTGAATGGGGACAGTCACAGCACCTCACCCATGAGACCCTTGTGAGAATTAATGGAGGTTATGAATCACTTGGTCCTTAACTGTGGCTCCTATGCTTCCTGCCTATTATCTACTCATTCCCCCACCCTGCCTGTCTCCAGTCAGATAACCAAGATTGGTTCTAAAAGACCCATGGCTGCAAAACCTCTCTTGGAGCTTGTGAGGTATGTGTTAGAGTATGTGGAGACAGACGCTGGTGTCCCAGTGAACAGCCCCTCTCCCTGGCTCTTAAACTGTCCTCCCCCACTTAGGAGTAGATCACTGGATCTTGGTCACCCAGTGAGCCCATCTCTTGTTAAGGCCACTTGAGAGAGGGAAGGAGATAAACGACAAGCTTCTAGAACATGATCTCTGCTGTTTCTCGAGAACTCAGGGCGGAAAGGGGACAGTCAGTTCTTTCCAAATTACATGTGGTTATGTCTAGAAGTTGTGCAGACCCTGAGGGCCTCTTGTGAGGTGATGGAAACCTGATATTCAGTGCCGCAGGAGCTGTGCATCACCCCAACCTGGTGTGTCTGGGGAGCGGGGCAAGCACATGGTCTTCTTGGTGTTATTGGCCATGGATTGAGTCAGGTGGTCGGGCAGCTGCTGAAAGAGCTAATATATATAGGTTCAGTCCACCATTTCTAGTGCCCTACGGGTAAGATTGGCAGCAGTAGGTGGAGCTATGGGTCCAGGTGTCCAGCTAAGAGGACCACATCCCTTTAGAAGTTACTCAACGGGGGCTGGAGAGATGGCTCAGTGGTTAAGAGCACTGATTGCTCTTCCAGAGGACCCGGGTTCAATTCCCAGCACCCACATGGCAGCTCACAACTGTCTGAAGATCCAGTTGCAGGGGATCTGACACCTTCACACCAATGCACATAAAATAAAAAGTTAAATAAACCATAAAAAAATATTTAAAAAAAAAAGAAGTTACTCAACTCTGAGTCCTGGTGGACAGACTCCAAAACCCACAGCTGGCCACTAGGGTCTGCCACCCTGGAATAGGAAAAACAGAATTTAACTGCATCTCTGCGGCTGCTGTGGGCCTAACCCTCCTAGAACAGGAGACTGCTCTTTTGAAGGACAAGGACCCCAGGCCTCTGGCTGGCCAGGAGGGGCAGGAACTAAGCTATTATCTTGGTGAGAACTCTGACCTAAGAGCTCCTGACTTGGCCCTCCCAACAGGCTAGATGCACTGCCAAATGGAAGCCAGGCTAACTTGAACCTGCCCTCATTCCTAAAGTCCTCTCACTGGCCTAGGACATAGAGTCCAAGTCTCCCCATAGCCCCTGGAGCCTAGAATGGCTCCTGACTCTTCTCCTAGAGTCTTAAGGTCCTAAAGGGGACACTAAAGTTGGTGTTTTATAGGGATCGTTTTTCTTGCCTGGAAGCCTCCTCCCTTTGATCTGTCAGACTCCAGCTCACAGGTCACGTCCACAAGGAAACCCTTACTCCTCTCAGGACCAGTCAGGGCCCGTCCCGTCTGTTTCACCTGCCCCTGTCTCAGATGTTCCTCTTGCATGGGTTTTAGTGTGGGTGCTTATTGGTCCCTCTCCTTCCTCTCTGTCCCTCAGACAAGTGGCTTCCCTGGGGAGGAGCACCCAACCTGTTCCTATGTGTTAGGGACACAAGCAGTATACAGAGAGAGGCAGTAGAGTGGGCTCAAGCGTACATGAGCTACGTGACTGAGTCTCGGGTTCTCGATATGTATGGGATGACAACTGTACCTGTCTGGTTTGGGCATTAGAAGAACAATATATATGAAGTTAGGGCTGGAGACAGGGTTCAGGAGTACTTGCTCACCCACACACACACACCACAGAAACTAGGGAATCTTAATTGCAGCTATGCACTTATGGGACAATGGGAAGAAACAGGCACAGCAGCGGAAAGACCAGGTCCACATTCCCGGTTCCTGTGTCCTCCATCATTCCGGATGCTGGCCTTTGTGTGGTCTCTGAGAAGAGCATGGATGGCTTTGAGGGTTCTCAGAACCCA
The DNA here is from genome assembly GCA_004026605.1 of Ondatra zibethicus. Lineage (NCBI taxonomy): Eukaryota > Metazoa > Chordata > Mammalia > Rodentia > Cricetidae > Ondatra > Ondatra zibethicus. The sequence continues at coordinate 388,922 of PVIU01000097.1, read as the reverse complement.
TCTTTGGATGAGTAGCTGTGCATAGCGCAGAAGCAGTCCTCACCCTTCCCGGATTCTAGAGGGAGTCCCCTCTGGGTGACTGCTACCCTTTCCTCAACCTGGAGATTGGGACCATGAACAAGCCAAGTGCAAGGACAAGATATGGCTAGCTCTGTCCTCTCTGGGAGTTCTGCCCTTCTCAGGGCCACCATGTACTCCAGGCTCCCACAGGGTGGCTCAGGAATCATAGTTATCCTGATGCCCAAGCACAGCTTCCTGAGCAGAAGACGGGAGTCTGCAGCGCCTCACAGGCCCACAAGGTCAGGGTCACACCTTTGAAGGGACATTACTAAGCTAAGTCTCAAAGTCCATTCGTGGGCACCAGTTCCACTCACTGCATGACCTTGGCTTCTGACCTCTGACCTTACCTCTCTGGGCTCAGAATGTGGCGCTCATATGACCCCATTCCCTGGGCCTGCCTGAGCATTGGAGAGCAGCTGGACATGGCTGGATTGTATAATATTGTTTGTGGCTACGGAAAGCACAATGCAGTGATCGGATCCTGGCCCTGGGCGCTTTGCTCCCCTCCATTTCTACACCACTGCACATCCTCTTCTGTAGCTCTGGTCATTCCCGGAGAGTCTCCTGCCACCTAGACGCCATGCGTCTAAAACCCGCTCTCCTCCAGGCCCAGCCCTCCAAGTCCACCTTTTCAGCAGTCCTGGGCATCTCCTTCTGGAGGCACCATTGGAAGTCACTTCCATCCGCCAAGCACCCAGGTCTCCCTCTCCAGCCCCATCCTCCCCTCTCCTTAGCTTGCCCATCTTGTCCATAAAAGCCAAAAACCCCAGTGCCAGCCAGAAGTTCTTCACCCCACACCTGAGATCTTCCTTCAGGCTGCCTTTCCCATCTCATAGCCATTGTTCTAACTTGGGTTGTTGCCCACCTGGACTCCTGAAGAAGCCTCCCGTAGCCACTTTCCCCCCTTGTGACAGCTGTGCTGGAGCTGTAGGGGTCTGGGGAGACCAAGTCACCAATTCCTTCCCTGCCAGGAGTCGGTTGGACAAGGCCCCTGTCCTAAGGCCATGATCAGGCCTCAGTCTCTCTCTTCTTCATCCCTGAAGCCACCTCCTTACAGTCCCAGGCATTTATGTTGTTCTCTGGCCTTCGATTGGCTCTGTGGGGTCTGGAATGCCCTTGTTATTCCCACCTACCCCACCTCTCTGCCTTCCTACCCCGGAACTCCGCAGGCTCAGCAGGGCCTTTAAAACATTCTCACTGTTGGGTACCCCGCCCTCTGTTCTCTACTTTCAGGACCACTGAGAACATCACTGTCATGCACAGACCCCATCTGTTCACTGGTGAGCATGTCTAAGCTGCCCGGAAACCTCTAAGCTGGAGCCGTGTCTACCCTGTTCCCAGCTAGTACAGGCGTGCATGGTGGGCCAACTAACGGCTTTACGCAGGAGCACTCAGTCAAGGGTATAAGAAGGAACACAGCATGGCCCGTACCTTGCTCATCTGGGCCCATGCCCAGGGCATGGGGCTGCAACCATCTGAAGAAGGAGAGATGTTGTCTTCTGAGTTGCCTTCCACCCCCAGGGCCTACAGACCCCTGTACTAGGAATAGCTCCCAGCTCCCAAGGTAGGCACGCCACCACTACTCCTTGTATTAGATAAAAGGAATGTCTCAGCACACCTGCCAGCAGGCACCCCCGTGTCTTTCCCAGGCAAGCAGTTGTTTGCCGCAGGGCAAGCACTTACCCACTGTGCTGAACACCGTGCAGCAGAAGAAGAGGGCGCTCAGGAAGGACCAGTCTTCGGGCGCCTTGAACCACTGGGGCTTCATCCGCTGCAGATGCTCACACAGGTCCTTCCTGTTGCCTTCCACCACTGGGAAGAAACCAGAGTGATACAAAGGGGTCTGCCTGCCAGACAGCACCCCCACCCCATCCCCATTGTCCCAACAACACCGTAGCCTAGCCATCAAAGCCATCCTTGAAAATGCTTCCCCGGCGTAGATCCAGCTGCTGGTGCCTATGGAGTCTAAGAGACTGGATAGTCCCAGCAGGGGCCTGGATCTGACCTGAGCTCAGCAGCCTTAGAGGATCCCTTCCTTCTTCCATAGACTCAAACTGCTATTTTTTTTTTCCTTTCAGAGAGGGCCCAGGCTGACCTCCAATGCTGTAATAAACAAAGATAACCTTGAATTTCTGATCATCCTAACTCCAGCTCCCAAGAGTCGGGATTACAGACATGGTTCATCATGGTTGGTTTATGTGGTATTGAGGATCGAATCCAGGGTTTTATGCATGTTAGCCAAATACTACTGGCTGAGCTGCAGCCTTTGAAGGATTTCTTAACATTTGAATCATTTCTTTCATGTTTCATTTTGTTTGTTTTATTGTTGTTGGGGTCTTTGGTGTTTTGTTGCTGTTGTCGTTTTTTGAGATAAGGTCTTGCTACATACCCTTGGTTGGCCTAGAACTTGCTACATAGGACAGGCTGTTCTCAGCCTATACCTGTCTTCCATCTTTGCTGTTGCTCACATTATAGTCACATAGCACCATGCCCAGCCTTCTTTATTTGTTTTAAAGAGGAATAAAAGCCTCTGCCATCTCTATCGTGGAACTCCAAACTAGAAGGGCTTTCGGCAAACCAGGCTGTGGTGAGAAACCTGCAAGACACCGAGCCTATAGGCTTGGTGAGCACCCTGAGCTCCCGGCTTCAGGCCGAGGTTGTCTCTTGGGATGGGAAAGCCTTGGTCCCTGGGCTAAGAGGATAGCACAGCGTCTGGCCACAGGGGAAGTCACCACCCACTTGAATTAAATGTCCCCAGCCTGGGAATCCAGACTCTGGCCACTAGACTCTCCCTGGCTGCTTCTTATATGTCTAGACAAAAGGCTACTTTCTGAGTCTCAGTTTTCCCCATTTGCAAAGCAGTTCAGCCTGGTGGTTAGAATCTCAGACGCGTGGGTCGCCTGAATGGAATTCCTATCTTGTTTTCCTTGTATGTGAACTTTGAAAGTTATGTAACTTTCCAGGGCAAGAGAAGATAGGAGATTAAAGATGTAGTCAACGGAACATGAGAAAATAAAAGAGAATAAAAGATAAATGAAAAATTAGGCTCTAACAACCGGGGAGGGGAGAGAAGAGGGCTTGAGAGCCTGCCCCGTTCTGCACGTGGCCCTGTATGGCCTCTGCATGCTGCTGCTTTCAAGCGGGGACATGGTTTGGGAACAAGTCTTGACATCTGGGACTGACTGGAAGCTGGCCCAGGAGGTCAGAGTCCTGCTTGGTGGAGGGTGTTTGCATCTTTGTCTTAGAGACATTCGTACTAAGTGGCCAGGCAGACGCTGAGGTGCTATCGGCATACTTGGGGCTGTCATAAGACCCCATTTATAGCAGGTTCAGGGTCCCTGACCCAGCCCATACCTCAGATTCATCCAGGAAATCTATCTAAAGTATACATTTCCAAGCTTCCTCTTAGATCCACACAATTGGAATCTCCAAGGCTTGGCTAGAGGGGTTTGTAAAGGGGTCCTGGACACGAAGTGGAGTGTGCTACAAAGTGTTGGTCTAATGTCACAATGCATTTTCTTGCTTAATCCTGCCCAGGCCCCATTGTTATAAACTAGAAACTGAGGCCCTGGCATCCAGACTCACTCTGGCCAAACCAAAGGATGTAATAGAAATGATACCTATTGAGCATCTTCTGCCTTGCAGAGGCCTCATGCCTCTCATCTCTGCCTTCCAAGGGGTCCTCACTATTGGCAGGTCTCAGATAGGGGTCCCCTTCTCTTCAGGAGACTAACAAGGGCGGACCCTGCTGCTGCTGCTGCTGAAGATCTCATAAACTAAGCTAAAACAACAACCTGGCCTCTGTCATCCCAGCCTCGGACCCCACCCCCACAAGCCCACTACAAACAGACTTTGAAATAGGAATCAGCTTGTTCATTTCGGGGATCCATGCCCAGGTAGGATGGTTCCTTAAAGTCTCAAAGTTGAAGCCCGTACCACTCATCCTGCCCATCCCATAAAATCTCCAGTGACCCACCCTCCCCTATGCCCTGGGGGCTGGGAGGGGCTGGTGGGAGCCTGAGGCACAGGGAAAGGGGGAACTGGACCCTAGGAGCGCCTGCTTAGGGCTTACTTTCCCCATATTGCACCCCTGTTCATTTCCCAGCTGCCCAGAGAAAAGTGACCCCACCCCCAAGCCCAGGACAAACAGACTTTGAAATAGGAACCAGCGGGGAGGAGGTAACCTCCTGCCAGGGTAGCTGCAAGACAGTAACCTCTCAGGCACCTACCTGTCCTGTTACATTTTAGGATGCTGCACAGCTTGTCCAGGAACTTCTTCAACTCAGGGTTCTCCTCTGCCTCTGGGTCAGAACGGCCCTCGACTGCAGAGAAGAGAGCAGCACCCACCAAGGCATAGGTCACCAGGCAGCAGAGGAAACAGAAGCCAGGCAGAAGCTTGCCCAGGGCCTCGGGACAGCATCTCCTGGCTTTCCCCAGGACCTCACGGCAGGATCCCCTGGACTCAGGTGGCTCCTCAGCTTCCATCCTCTTGGAACAGCTCAGGGAAGGACAGGAGGCCTTTGTGGAGGAGGCGGAGGCAACCAGCCTGGGCCTAGAGGAGGAGGGTGGGAGTGGCCGGAGAATGGCCAGGCTCCAGCCCTAAGTGGATAGTGCATGAGTTTCCCAGAGGACCCTGGAAGCAGCCGGAACCCATCATGTTCAGCTCATCCAGATAACCGGGATGGCGCCCCTGCTAGCGCCCCAAATTGCTATTGATCCACCTGACCAGCGCCAAAGCTGCTGGCGGGGGCTTTGGAGGGCCTCGTGGTGATTATTTGTTTCGTTCTGCCTTTCCCATCCTAAAACTGCGGCCCTAGCTTCCCGGCACCAAGTCTGATATTCAGTTCTCAGTCAAACGCCTGTCCTTTCTGACGCTGTTCGGACACTTCTTGCCCTGGCGTGCCTGGAATATTGGACAACAGGAATAAGAATGAATGTAGCTGTAGCCCCATTGTTTCCAAAATGCTGGAACCTGTGTGGTTTGGAACTTGCCAAATAGGCCAGGCTGGCTGGTCTGGAAACCCCAGAGATTCACCTGTCTCTGCCTCCTCAGCGCTGGGATTCTAAGCAGGCACTGCCATGTCTGGCTTTTTTTTTTTTTTTTAATGATAAGGATTTGAATTCAAATCCTCATGTTTGCAAGACCAGCATTTTACCAACTAAGTCATCTACCTAACCTAAACTTCCTACTTACTGAGGTTTTTCCTCCCCTAGAGCGGTTTTGTTAACAAAAGTGCCGGTAAAACAATACTAAGTTCCCGGGTTGCAGAGACCAATGCGATGCCTCGCTCTGCGCAGATGCAGTGTGGACAGAAAGTCAGCAGCAGCCCTACCACAGCCAAAACGGAATCCTCCTGCACCAGGGATAAGGGGGTGTTACTGGTGGGCTCTAATTGTCTGTTAGGGAACTCCGCAGGGCCGTTGCTGGCTGGAAGACAGACTGTGATTACCCACGTGAGACTTCTACAAGGCCCCTCCCATTTCTGAGACGAGGTCAGCTGCTGGGACCGGGTCTCTTCTTGGATGATGTAAGTACCCTTGAGCTGTCGGCGCACCTGTGAGCATCTCCAAGAGACTCCTGTTTACCAAACGGGACTTGCTAAGTTCCTGCCCTCTCTATCCCGAGTGACTAGAAAGAGACTCCCTCACTGCTCGGCATGCAAGGGTACCAAGCCACCAAGCTTGGCAACCTGAGTTCAGTCCCAAACCCACACAGTGAAACGAGAGAGCTGACTTCTACAAGCTGCCCTCTGACTTGCACATGTGCTGTGGTGTGTGCTTGTGTACACACACACACACACACACACACACACACACACACACACACACACGCACACAATGAATAAATCTAAAACATTTTAAACTCCTGGGGCAGTTAAGATCGCTGGCCGCTCTTCCCGAGCACCTGGGTTCAGTTCCTTGCACCCACCTGCTAACACAAAGCTGTCTGTCTAATGGACTCCACAGGCACTGTACGTACACGGTGTACAGACTCCCGTGCAGGCAAAACACCCACATACACAAGAAAAGAACTGTGAAAAGGAAGCATTCTCCAGAGCTTACTAATTCTCAGTAAAGTGATCAGCCACCTTCATGTACGGCTGGGAAGACCCGACTCGGCCCTCTTCCTTCTGCCACGCCTGGGTGCTGCCAGCCGGCTAGGCCCTCACCAGACAGACTCCTTCACCTTAGACCTCTAGCTCCAGAATCAAGAGAAACTAATTTCTGTTCTTCATAAAGCACCCAGTGTGTGTGTGGCTTTGGATGTAGTAACACGAATGAACTAAGGCAGGAGAAATAGCACAACTCTACTGAGGTCTCTGGCCACCATATTCTTTTCCAATCTCTGCTCCAGGCCCCTGCCCTCTCCTCTCCTTCTCCTCCTTACTCCCCCCTCCTCATATAGACATTCGGTGGCCAAGCTGCTCAAGAACAAATAACCCACCAATTCTTTTAAAAATAATGAGGAGCCAATTACACGCCTACATTAAACGTGGCATGGATTCCGAAAGATCGAATTGCTGTGTTACAATCAAGTTGTACAGCCAACTTTATATTTGGATCCTACAGCTTTCGCCACTGCAGGGGAGCGTGTGGGAACTGAGGGAAGAAAAGTCTTCATATAAAAGACTTGGTGGGATGAGGGCGGAAGTGAAAGTCTCGCCTGGACCCCACCTACCCACGTGGGCAGCCTCCAGAGAACCACTTCTTGCTTCAATTTCTGCTTATGGCCTTTTGACTCTGCCCTGGGGAGAGGCCATGTGGCCAGTCACAGGGTTAGCAAGATACAAGGACAGTTCTTCCAGAAAAGACAGACGTGCAAGGAGATGCAGCCCAAGTGGCAAAAAGCTTGCCTAACACAAGTCAAGTCTCTTTCCCAGCCTTGCGGAAACCTGGTGTCCTGGCCCACGCTCATAATCCCAGCACTGTGGAGTGGGTGAAAGAATATCGGTGTTCAAGATAATCCCCAGTTACCTAGTGAGTTTGCAGCCAGCCTGGACTACAGGAGACCCTGTCTCAAATTGAGACAAGTAAGTAAACAAATAAAATTTAAAAGGCAGACGTGCCACCTTCCAGAAAGGAAGATCAAGGCAGTCATTGACAGCCTTTGCGTACGAATACCAGTTCTTCATCTAGACCCCTATGCTAGATGGGAAAAGTGGACCAAAAATACACACACCGACGTGGTGCTTAGAGAACACAATGCAGGACACAGCTGAGGTTTGACTATGAAGCATCCCCCATGGGACATGTGTTTGAGCATGTGGTCACTGGCTTGTGGTGTGGTTTGGAAAGGTTGTGAGACCTTGAGGAGGTGCAGCCTTGCAGGAGGAAGCGTTTTACTTCAGGCAGGCTTTGAGAACACTTCCTGTTCTGTTTCTGCTTCCTGAGTGTGGCCTTGCCTTCCCTGCCTTGAGGGACGACAGACTCTACCGGTCCGGAACTGGGAGCCACAACAAAACTTTTCTCCGTTGTGTTGTTTTCATTGAGGTATTTCATTACAACAACAGAAATAAAAAACAAAAAACTAATAGACACACAGATCTCTCAGGAAAGCTTCATTGTGGAAGAGTCTGAAACCCAGAGAAACATGGCTGGAAGCGGAGAATGTCACTCACTCACTAAGGTAAGGCTCCAAAGCTGGAGCTCTGGTATCCTAGAACTCTGATGCAGAAGGTCATGGATGTCCCAGCACAAACTAAGGGCAAATTCTCCAGTCCTCTACATTTATCCTATCCAGCACCTTGATAGATAGGATGATATTCACCCATTTTGGTGAGGATAGTTCTGTTTTTTCAGTCTGAAAATGAAATATGAACCCCTTCTGGATAGATGCCCCCCCAGTCACCTCGGGAATAATATTGCTCTAATTCCCTAAGCATCCCGTGGTCCAGGGAGGTTAACATATAATATTAACCATCACTGGGCTTGGCAGTCAATAAGGGGCTTGCCTTGTCAGCAGAAAGACCCCAGAGCCCACTTTTTTTCCCAGAAAGATGTAGACTTTATTTGTCTGTTCTAGATGTTCTTTTTATCTTCTTCTACCCTAAGAGAGGCAGTGCAGTCTAGAAGGGGCAACCAGGAGGTCAGAGAGATGAAATGATAGCTACTGGGGCCGCCTAAGATGCTCATTATAGTCTTTTTTATTGAAAATAGATTCTAACCAGGTGGTGGTGGTGCACACCTTTAGTCCCAGTACTCGGGAAGCAGAGGCAGGCAGATCTCTTGAGTTTGAGGCTACTCTGGTATACAGAGTTAGTTCCAGGACAGCCATGGCTACATAGAGAAACCCTGTCTCTGGGAATAAAAAAAAAAAAAACAAGAAAGAAAGAAAGAAAGAACATAGATTATTTTCCCATACAATATATCCTGATTATAGTTTCTCTTCCCTATACTCCTCCAAGTTCCTCACTACCCTCCTCTCCCCTCCAGATCCAGTCTTTTTCTGTCTCTCATTCGAAAAGAACGAGCTTCTAAGAGATAAAAACCAAGCATGATGAAACAAGATATAATAAGATGAAGCAAAAACTATTCTATTGAAGGTGGACATGGCAACCCACCAGGAGGGAAAGAGCCCCCAAGCAGGCACAAGAGTCAGAGACCCCACCTGATCTCACTGTCAGGAGTCCCAGAAAAATACTAAGCTAATAGCTGTACTCTATATGCAGAGGACCTGGTGTAGGCCCATGTAGGCCCCGTGCTTGCTGCTTCAGTCTCCGTGAACTCGTATGTGCCTTGCTTAGTTGATTCAGTAGGTCTTGTTCTTCTCATGTCCTCCCACCCCTCTGTCTCTTACACTCTCTCTGCCACCTCTTCAGTGGTATTCCCTGAGCTCAGAGGGGAGGGATTTGATGGAGACATCCACTATATAGATTCTCTCTCTGCATGTCTGGCTGTGGGTCTCTGCATCTGTTCCCATGTGCTGGGGGAGGAAGCCTCTCTGGTGATGACTGGATAGAACACTATCTATGAGTGTAGAGTGTAGCAGAATATCATTAGGAGTCATTTTATTAACTTTTTTAATAGACCAGTAGTGTTTGGTTTTACCTAGGTCTCTGGGCTGTCTAGTTTCTGGTTCTTGGCTCCCCAAGCAGTATCGGTTGTGTGTTCTCCTTATGGAATGGGCCTTAAGTCAAATCAGACATTGGTTGGCTGCTCCTGCAAGTTCGGTGCCACCACTGCCCTAGCGTATTTTGCAGGCAGGACAGATTGTAGGTCAAAGGTTTTTGTTTTGGTTGTTTGGGCTTTTTTGTTTGTTTGTTTTATTTTTGTTTCTTTTTGTTTTTTTATTCTGTGTGTCGTTCACATCATGTATCTTGATTCCCCTCACATCTGCTCTCCACCCCTGCACCCTGCCCCCAAACAAAACAAAATTCAAGAGAAAAAGGAAGAAAATTAAATGAAGAAAAATTAAAAAGGGGAAAAAATTAAAAATCTCATGGTGGAAGCTGCAGTGTGACCCAACCACACAATATGCACCTTGTTCATACATCTCTGCTTACAAGTGTTCATTGCAAAGAGTCATCTGTCTGGTTCAAGGCCTCTGGTCTCCACTCTTTGATCAGTGCAGGGGGGGCACTAGGACTCTTCCTGAACATCCTGCAGCTGCACGGTATTGTGGAGCGCCTGCAGCTTTGGGTCTGTGGATCAGGTGGACGTTGTGGCAGACCAAGTTATGACCTTGAGTCTGGGCCTGGGCAGCTGAAGGGTTGGTCTGCCAGCTGGGAAGTGGGGGCAGTTCTCCCATGGTCACAATTTTAGGACTGGCTCACCTACATCTGCACTATTGTGCTGCCCTGGTGAGGTGCAGGGCCTGCTCTCCTGAGTGCTGCAGCTGGTGGGGGTCAGGGATGACTACCACTCTTACGGTAGGTTAGGCTGATGTCCACATTTCCCTTTTGGTAGCCTTTGTAGTACCTTCTTGTGCCCAGGAGACTAGAAGACTGTAGGGGTGAAGATTCCATGCGGCACCAGCTCTACCACCCCATCTTCAATGAGTTGTATGGGTGTTGTCCTGGGCAATGGAGCTCCACTGTCAGTTTGCAGAAAGAAACCTTTTGTCTTAGCAACAGCCTGGATTGTTTGGAGATTTCCATGGGATCCCATTGAATCAACAGCTCAATTGAATGCAGCCCAATCCCACCACTGGCTACAAGAGATGACCAGTTGAGTCTCTGTATCCCCCATGTGTTGACGGAGGCTGCTTGTTCATTTCCTGGCCGCACAGACCTGAATAATCACACAGAAACTATATTAATTACAACACTGCTTGCCCTATTAGCTTAGGCTTCTTATTAAATAACTTTTACATCTTAAATTAACCCAGTTCTATTAATCTGTGTTTTGCCACAAGGATGTGGCTTACCGGGTAAAGTTCTGGGCATCTGTCTCCTTTGGCGTCTCTCTGACTCCACCTACTCTCTCTATATATCTGTGTTCAGATTTCCTGCCTGGCTTTGCTCTTCTAAGCCATTGGCTGAAACAACTTTATTCATCAGCCAAAAGAAGCAACACATATGCAGAAAGACTTCCCACATCACCCACGACTAGGAGTCCTCATTAGGGTCATCTTCATAGAGTATAGGAAGTTTCCACTGCATTGGGTTTCCACACCCCTCTAAAGTGTTCCCCAGTTCTAGCCTTCTGTCCCTACACTCCTTCCACCCCATCTCTCCCACATATTGTTATTTGCAGATGGTATGAGAGTATGCATAAGTAAGCCTAAAAATTCCACCGGGGAACTCCTACAGCTAATAAACACTTTCAGCAAAGTGGCTGGATACATGACAAACTGAGAAACTCCATTTCTTTAAAAAAACTAAACATACAATTCAGCAACCATACTCTGTTGATATTTATTCAAATAAATGAAAAACACATCTATACAGAACCTTATAAACAGATTCCTTAGGGGCCTGAAAGATAGCTGGGCAGGTAAAAGAACTTGTCACCAAGCCTGGCCACTCGAGTTCAATACCGTGGGTCCCCACGTGATTGAAGGGGTGAACTGACTCCCAAGAGGCTTCTTCTGATACCCTATGTATGCTGTGACACACAAGCATACTTGCATATTGCAAACATGTACTCATAAACAAATAAATATTTTTAAAAATAAATAGATGCTTACAACAACTTTACATAATTGCCCAAATTTGATAGCAACCAGGAAGTCCTTCAACAGAGGAATAAATAAATAAATAAATCTTGGTACATCCAGATTAGTAGAATATTATATAACACCAGAAATGCTAACAAGCCACACAATGACATGTTATCAGGTAAAATAAGCCAATCTGGGCTGTAGAGATGGCTCAGTGGTTAAGAGCATTGCCTGCTCTTCCAAAAGTCCTGAGTTCAATTCCCGGCAACCACATGGTGGCTCACAACCATCTGTAATGAGGTCTGGTGCCCTCTTCTGGCCTGCAGACATACACACAGACAGAATATTGTATACATAATAAATAAACAAATAAATATTTTTTTAAAACAAAATAAGCCAATCTGAAAGGCTATGTACTATTTAAAACCAACTGGGCGCCACTCTAGAAAAGGCAGGACTGTGGAATCAGAAGAAATAACAAGTTTCTAGGCTAAGACGAGAAGCAGGAATAGACAGGTAAAACACAGAGGGTTTTTTAAAATCTATTTTTAATTGTGAATCTGTGTGTGGATATGTGCATGTGTGCACAGTTCCTGAAGAGGTCAGAAGAAGGTGTTGGATCCCCTTGAGCTTGAGTTACAGGTGGTTCTGAAAAGAGCAGGTGTGTATTCTTAACCACTGAGCCATCTCTTTAGCCTGGAGCACAGATTTTTTTTTTTTACTGTAACCGTTTGTGTGGTTTTGTATGATGGATACATATCATGATTTACTTTTCTAAGCTTATGAACTCTCCTGAAGAGAAGTGAACCCCATCGTGGATTCTACATGGCAGAAGTGTGTCAGTGCAGGCTCAGAGATTGTCACAGGTGCACCAGCAATTGTCACAGGTGCACTGACAGTGGGGATGGTGGTCATGTCTCACATTAAGGAGCAGAGTGTGGCTGAACCATCTACTTTCTGCTTAGCTTTGCTATGAGCCGAAAATACATCTTAAAAATGAAGGGCCAATGAGATGAGTTAGAAGAAGAAGTCGCTTGCTGCCGAGTCTGATCACCTAAGTTTGATCTCCGGGACCCACATGTTGGGAGGAAAGAACCAATTCCTACAAGTTGTCCTTTGAACCCTACACAAGCACTATGGTGTGCGTGCCTGTTGCTCCAGATCCAGATCCAGATGTCCACTGTAGTAATGAGGGGCTTGGGCTGCGTTCTCGGCTCAGGGCCCCTTGTTCTGTCCCGCCTGGCTCCCGGTGCGTACACGAAATAATTACACGGAAACTGTATTTATTGAAATACTGCCTGGCCCATTAGCTCTAGCCTCTTATTGGCTAACTCTTACATATTTGTTTAACCCATTTCTAATAATCTGTGTGTCGCCACTAGTCGTGGCTTACCGGGAAAGATTCAGCATCTCTGACCTGGCAGGCTTCATGGCGGGCAGCTCTCTCTAACTCTCTGTCCCCTTCCCAGTATCCTGTTCTCTTTCCCTATCTTTCTAAGTCCTGCCCTATCAAAAGGCCAAGGCAGTTTCTTTATTAACCAATAAAAGCAACCCAAATACAAAAGGACCCTCCTACACCAGTCCACTGCTTCTAGCCTCTGTGGGCACCTGCACTTGTACACACACACACACACACACACACACACACACACAGAGTAACAAAGAACAACAGCGCCTTGGGAGTGAACCTGGGACTGACTGGTTTACTACTTCCTGCCTGTCTCAGGTGTGGGCAGTGGCTAAGCATCAGGACATAACCAGGTGATTCCTCTCACAGTTTCGGGATCACTCGGGTAGCTGCCTGCTGAGACAGAAGGCACAGACATGGAATCTTTCCTGTGGCTCCTGTGCAACTAATCATGTCAAAAATGAAAACACAGGATTGAGGTGAAGTTTCTGTATAAGTTAAACTGGTTCCCTGAGGACCCAAATATTTAATGTTTTCATATTAGTGAGAGAGTTCCAGCCATTGAGGAGGTAAAAGCCCAAGCCCTGCACAGGTTGAACAGGCTGCTGCCATTTGTCCAGTTCATTGCCTACAGCAGAGCCCAACCTTTGAGATGAGTAACTGATGCCGTGCACTGATTCACATTCTGTAGGAGGCAGAAGGGAAGGAACCTGTTCTACTAAGTGTTTCCTGCAGGCAAGATGCTCAGTTAAACCTCCTTAGAAACACTTTCACAGACACGCCCAGGGGTGTGTCTCCATGGTGATTCTAAATCTAGTCAAGCTGACCATGAAGAGGAACCACCAGCTACTTGAAATATATGTCTATGCCTGTGTGTCTTTGTGTTTTTACAAATGTATGTATGTGTATTCATATGTATCTGTGTGTAGGTATGTGTGTCTACTGTGTATATGTGTGTTTGTGTGTATATGTGCATATGTGTTTGTGTATCTCTTTCTGTGTATGTGTGTTTGTGTGTGTGTGTGTGTAAGGCAATAAAGGTGGAAAAGGGTTTTTGTAAAGCTGTCTTTCTAGCCAATCTACTAGACAAATACAGAAACTGGATTAGAGAGAGTTACACAAGCCCAGAGCCACAGAGCCCAGCTGGGGCCCTAGCCCGGCACTTGCGCAGCTGCTGTCCATGCATAGCCTCCTACTTCCTTGGAGAGAAGGTACTGACCTAACCAGCACAGCTGGCTGTCATTCCTGCAGCTCCATCCCTCTCTGCCTCCCTGCTGCTGCCAGCCCCCATCTGCCATGCCAAGAGTGTTTGCTCCTCTAAGCCTGGAACTCCAAACCACAGCTGACCCCCGAGAGCAGTAATGCAAGTGTGCACTCACGCAGGGCTGACAGAGATCAGGGCCGCCACTGCCTGTCAAGACTGTGAGAGCACACAGGGCCGGTCAGGAGAACTGGCTGATTCACCCAGTCACCCAGTATCAGCCTCAGAGGTGACCTCAGAGTGGCTTCAATCTATGACCTGACATCAGTCTGGAGTTGTCTGCCGGATTGATCAAATGAATGGCTTCTAAAATAGTCAAGGACCATCCCTTTGTGCCAGGAAGTGATGATTTTTTGCAGGGCTGAGGGTTATCTAGGGAAGATGAACAGGGATGGACAGTTGAGACACACTCAAGTCAGCTGCACAAATAAAACACACGTGCGTGCACTACATCAGCAGCTGGACATCGGAGGAATGTATTTCTTCAGAATCTGAGCAGGCAGCTGCTCTACAGAGGGGAGAGAGGGCCTCATGCCAAACCCTGCAAAGGCCCTTTCTCCTCATGGTCCTAGGAGTTCTCGCGAGACCTCTTACAAGATGAGCTTTCCCCAAACCCAGAACCTGGATCGTTTCCATCTTTGCCGCCAGAGGGAGCTCCAGGAACAGTTCTGGGCCTTGCTCCCTCTAGATTAACCACGCTACTCCCTGCTGCCAGCCAACCAAAGCAATTGAAAATACCCAGCATTTTCCTGTCACTGCTAGCTTGTGGGACGTTTATAGTGGGGTGATGCTGGGAATTCGGAATTACTGGATAGCTGCCCTCCTCTGTTTTTCTTTTATATTAATATTCTGTCTCTGGTGTTCTTTCCAGGGTCACATCATTCTGTCTCCCTCAGAAGCTGGGAAAGGCGCTTCCAACCAGAACTAAAGCCAGACTCCTGTCACTTACAATCACGAAAGGATCCAGCCCCTCCACCCGCCAACCTCTATTCCCCCAGGCTACAGGTCTGGAAAGGTAGACAGGCTGTGGAATAAAGCAGAAGCCGCTTCCAACTGCTGGGTTCTGCAGCCCTGTTTGACTGCAGACCTCCATCTGGGTGAGGACTGGTGTGTTGTTTGGTTTTAACTTGATATAACCTAGAGTCACCTGGGATGAGAGTCTTAATGAGGAACCCAGATCAGCTTGGCCTGGGGATATGTCTATGGGAGTTGTCTTGATTGCTAATTGATGCAGGAATACCCAGCCCACTGTGGGCAGCATCATTTCATAGGCATGGGGTCCTGAGAAGTACAAGGAAAGAGAAAGCTAGCTGAGAGCAGCCGCGCAAGGATATGTATATCTGTTTCTCTGTGTTCTTGACCGTGGGCGGGATGTGGCCTGCCTCAAGTTCCTGCCTCGACTTCCCCTCAGCGATGGACTGTAGCCTGGAACTGTGAGCCGACTCAACCTCATTTCTCCCCTATGTTTCTTTCTGTCACAGCAACAGAAATGACACTAGAAGGGATGGGAAGGGTATCCAAATGGCCTGCTTCCAGGATGGAGGAGCTGCGTGGTCCCACAAAGACCATCATCATCATCAGCTCTGTGACAAATCCCACCCCAGACGGCTCATTAGGGTAGCCGGGACGCAACAGTTTCTCATGCTCAGTGCCATAAAGAAAGCTAAAACCATATTTATTTTTAGGGTTGTTTTACTCCTCTAAGAAAACTTTTTGTGTAAATGTGTGCAATGGTTCGTGCATGTGCACACACATATGTCGAGGCCAGAAGTCATTGTCAAGTACCTCCCTCAATTACATCCCCTCCCAAACTCTCTCTGATACAGGGTCTCACTGTGTAGCCCTGACTGGTTCTGAACTCTCTTTGTAGCCCAGACTGAACTTACAGAGATCCCCTTGCCTCTGCCTCCCTGAGATTAAGGACATGCACCAACAAGCCCAGCCTCGTCTTATAGTTGGAGACAGGGCCTCACACTAAACCTGGAGCTCGCCCATTTGGTGAGACGCTGGCCAGCAAACCGCAAGGATCCTTTTGTCTTCATGTTCTTGCATTGGAATCACAAGAGTGAGCTGCTGTGATTTTGGGATCGTGCAATGCTATGCCTGATTTTTAACTTAATTTGGTGTTTGGTTGATTGATTTGGTGCGTGGGGGGGTTGTGGGTTCAAGGAATCTAAGTCAAGTCCTTATTCTTGGACGGTAAGCCCTTTTCTATCTCCCCAGATGAAAATGCCCCCCATTTTTGTTGAACAGCTGTAAAATCCAGATGTTCCTCTGAGTTCATTGCTCATTGGTTTCCATCCAGAACTCTAGGCTTCATCTATTGAGGTAGGCAGAGGAAATTGGGCTTGACTTCAGGTGTGGAGGTTCAGCAAAGATCACCTGCTGTGGGTCCCTGGACTTGAAGGCAACTAACAGGCTATGGTGAACTTGTTACCACCGCCAAAGGTATCTTTCCTGCATGCAGACTGCCTGAAGGAGACAAGTAATAGTAAAACAAGGCTTGGCAGTGAATCCTGGGGGCAGCCCTGGGTTGCAGCCAGAGACCAAGTTCACAGCTCCACAGAGCATGTTCCTCTGTCTTCCCTCCTCATGCAGGGCTTCCCTGTCCCAGGAAGTGCAGTGCAGCAATTTGGATTAGGTATCATCTCTGTTACACAGATTCAAAAGAGTCTTGCCTGCATCTCAGAGTCCCTGCTGAAGTGGGAACCAGATTCCAAATCCGCAGTACTGACAGTCCCAAGACCAAACCAGCGACTTCTTCATGAGCCAAGGTTACCACCACGCAGATGATGCAGGCCTAGGTACTCCTGTCTGAACTTGGGCTCTGGGGATCTCTGGGTAAGAATTTACCTTCCAGACCCACATGACAAGGAGCCACCTCTGGTAGGGAAAGCGCTTAGCAATGTCTGGGTCACTTTGAGTGGAAGAGGTTGTCTTTGCCATCCAGCACCCAATCCTCCTTTCCTGGCTCCTCACCCTTTCCTGAGATGAGCTTCTCCTTCATGCTCAGCAGCGGTTTGTTCCTGATGGCTCGCTCAGAGACAGCTGTTATGAGCCTTGTCCTTGGGCACAGAGATTGGTTGAAGCATGTCCTACTTACTTCACTGTGGCTGAGACAAAATACCCAATGGAGGCCCTTCAAAGAAGGAGGGCTTTCTTTGGGTTCACAGTTCCATAGTGAAGACCATCATGGAGAAGAAGTCCTGGTGGAGGAGCATGACCGGATGCTCACATTGCATCTGCCCACGGTTGGGAAGCGGAGAGACTGATGTTCAGTTCTTCTCACTTCCATTCAGTCCAGGACCAAAGCCCACAGAATGGTGCCCCTTGCATGCAGGGTGAGTCTTCCAAACAATCTGATCTGGAAACACAGACACAGCCAGAGTTTTGTCTCCAAGGTGATTCTAGATCCTTTTGAGTTGACAATCAAATTAATGATCACAAAACATAACGACACAGCCCAGTCAGAAGCATGAGACTCCTGCTGGGGTCGTTCAGGAACAAGTGCTGTATTTCAAGGCTAGCCTAGAGCAGCAATTTTGTCACCACGGGAAAGTTAAAGGACAGAGAATAGATGGATGATGATACCGGCTGTGTCTGGACACCGCTACACTTGAAGTCAGTGTATGATCCATAGAGCGGCCTTCTTTTCTCTCGAGCCATTCATAGGTGCTCAAAGGTCCTAGGCAGTGTAGCATCCCTCCTCTGTCAACACCTGCTATAAAACCCCTCATCCAATTCTTCTTTTTAAAGATTTATTTATTTGTTATGTATACAGCGATCTGTCTGCATGCATGCTTCCACATCAGAAGAGGGCACCAGATCTCATACAGATGGTTATGAGCCACCCTGTGGTTGCTGGGAATTGAACTCAGGACCTCTGGAAGAGCAGTCAGTGCCTTTAACCTCTGAGCCATCTTTGCAACACCCACCCTAACCCCTTCATCCATTTCTTCAGGGCTTGCTCTTTATTTTCACCTCTCTGGAAGCTTGTCCCAGACTCTGGTTTTTCTCTTGTCCAGACAAGCTGGTTCCTGCACAAGTAACAAATGCTGTATTTTTTCCTTTCTACAACAAAGTGTCTGACAGCTAGCTCAAAGAAAGGGTTTTTTCCCCCCACAGCTTGACAGCAGGAGTGTGAAACAGCTGGTCACATTGTATACACAGTCACCAGACACTAATGAACTAATGACTAATGAATGCTGGTGCTCAGCTCCCTTTCTCGTTCTTATTTAGTGCAGGATCCCAGTCCATGGGATGGTGCTGCCCACATTTAGAGTAGGTCCCATCTCCGTTAAACCTCCTCGGAAACATCCTCACAGACACACCCTGAGCTGTTATGTCTCTTGGGTGGCTCCATATCCTATCAAGTTGACAGTGAAGAACCACAGAGACCATCAGAAAGCAGCCAGGTCTCTCGCTGATGTTCAGGTCTGTCTCTCTGTGTTTGTGTAAGAATATGTATGCGTTTTCACAGTGTCTTTGAGGGGATTCTTCTGGGCACTCATTCCTCCAAACATCCACATCCTAACATTTTCTCAGCCATCTACCCATTCATTCTTCAACAAAATACAGAGAAAAATGGCTGTATGAAGGAGGTGTGACCTATTATCCCAGAGCCTTGGCAGTTAGAAAAGTCTGATGTTTTGGGGAAAACATCTTTGATGAGTCTGTGTCTGAAGTCTCTGCATTTACCCATGGCCTTTATTGCCCCTGTTTCCCAAGGCCTCACATGCATAAGCGCCATCCAAAAGTGCAAAACCAAGTGTATTTCAGGAAAAGACTTTTTCCTATCCTCAGGTTCCTAGAAAATTGCCCCTGGAAAGCTCTGAGCATTGGCCTTGAGCTGTTTGTTTTTTAAGTAGCTCTATGAGCAGGTCTGCATTGTGTCTCTCATTCCACTGGAGCCAAAGGTGGCGTTTCTTTTGTTTATAGTATTAGTGTTATATTGTTGGTGATCTCATTGTTCTTGTTTGTGACATGTTTACCTCAGTAGGATGGTTATTGTAGAAGGCGAGTCGGGGGCCAATCTACCCACCGAACCTGCAGAACTAAAGAAAAAGACTCCAATCTGTTCGGCAGGGTGCATATTACTGCTCTCTTGGATTGTTAAATTCTAATTATAGGCTGTTGGTCCCTGTTAGAGGCATTTACAAGCCTAAATGCTGTTCTGCGGAGTCTTTTGCCAATAGGTGTGTTTTCGCTGTTGTTGTTTTAGAAAACACAATGTTTGCGCATTTGGAGGAGCAGAGCAGGTGAGTGTTCTCTAACCTGTTGGATGGGAAGTAGGGTGAAACATGACTCAGAACCGGGAGAGGGCAGAGAAAAAAGTCTACCTCGTTTTAGTGTTTATTTAGGAGAAATTTCTGGAACCCTTTTCTAGATCTTAGGTCAGTTGATGCCTTCTTAGGGCACTCGCTCTGACTAGCCCCCCAAGGGCTGGGGATGGCGGCTTCCCACAGCGTTCCCCGTGGGTGTCCCAATTAGTCACTGCATGAAGCTCTAGACATCACTGTGAACACCAGGGAAGTCTGCAGAGGGGTCAGGCTGGATCCACCAATGCCTCGCTTGATGCTTAGTACACGGTAGGCACGTAGTGTATTGTGTCATGTGTGTGGCATTTGACACTAGTTAAGACATAGAAGAAAAGCAGAAGGCTTCGTTCGCAAGAACTGTCCAGGTGCAGGCATCAGGAAAGTGTGTAGGGTGTATCACGTAGAGTTCAGGAAACACAGTGGAGCTCATCAGGAAGGACGAGCAAAACAAATGGACTATATGATGGGACAAACCAGAGCTCAGTGTACAGGGAGAGAAAGCGACAATGTGTATGGTGTGAAGGTCCGCATCGGGCTGACAGCACTGTTGTTATCCCCTAAATCGGCCACCGAACACATCCTACACCAAAGGCAGGAAGAAGCCTCTGCATGTTCAGTCCCGATGCATGCTCTCTTACCAAAGCAGGGGAACAGAATCCTAAAACAAAGTGGGTGCCATTGCCACAGGAACCGTCTATCTACCAACTCCCTTCACTCCCCCTCAGCTATAGGCCTTGCAGTAACCATGTCAAAGTTAGCGTGGAGAAAGATACAGAAGAGACTGGAGATGGTGAAGGATTGGGCTGGCTACCTGTCCTGATGCTGTGATAAATATCCTGGCAAACATAGCTTACATAAATCCCGCAGTTTGAGGATCCGGTCCGCCATGTAGGAAGACATGGTGGCGGGAGCTGGAGACAGCTGGTCACACGCATCCACAGTCAGGAAGCAGCAGGTGGTGGGTGCTGATGTTCACCTTGCTTTCTCCTTATTATTCAATCTGTAACCCCAGTCCAAGGAAAGACACCCATGTTTAAGGTGAACCTGCTCACATCCATTAATCTAATATAGATAATCCCTTACAGGCACAGCCAGAGACTTGCTTCCTCCACAACTCTAAATCCATCAAGATGATAAGACTACCCATCACAAAGCTTAGATGGGAGCAGGAAGGAGAGCAAGGGAGGGAGGGAGGGAGGCGGAGAAGGAGAGAGGGAGGGCAAGAGAGGGAGGAGAGCAGGAGAGGAAAGGAGGGAGGGCAGGAGGGAGAGCAAGAGAGGGAGGGAGAGGAGGAGAGAAGGAGGAGGGAGAGAGGGAGGGCAAGAGAGGGAGAGCTGGAGAGGGAAGGAGGGAGGGAGAGAGAGAGGAGAGAGGGAGGGCAGGAGGAAGAGCAAGCGAGGGAGGGAGAGCAGGAGAGGGAAGAAGGGAGAGGAAGAGAGGGAGGGAGAACAGAAGAGGGAGGGAAGGAGAGAGAGGAAGGGAGAGAGAGGGAGGGAGAGAGAGAGAGAGTGGCATATTGTATAATCCAAAACTTAAAGACCATCTCTTTCCTCTTGTATCTTATTGTGTTTCAAATTTATTCAGTGCACTGTGCAATCCAAGCATCTAGTGATCTAAACTTGATCTTCACCTTTCTATTTTATTGCATCCAGAGCAGCTTGCCTGGTGATGCATTCAGAGATTAATTTCATGTACAACACATTGAAACGATGCATTGTGAATTCTCTGAAAGAACTGGTTAGGGTGGAGTTAAGGTTAAACTAGTTTCTAAATCTAGCTTCCAATAGAAATAAGTCATTCAACAATCATCCACTGTGTCATGGGCTAAGGATACACTGATGGGAAACCATGACCTTTGCCCTCACACAGCTTACAGTGGCAGAAAGGCAGTGAAGGGAAGAAACACCCCAGAAAATGTAAAGTTTGAACAATGGCAAATCCTGTGAAAAAGGCCCAAGGATCTCTGAGTGTGTGACTCAGGAATGTGAGCCATTCAAAGAGGGTAGGAGAAAAACTAAGTGAGAAGTCATGGTGTTGCAGGCAGGGGTTTGAACTGTGCCAAGACCATGTGGTGTGAGGGTGTCAACCACCGTGAGCACTGATTCCTATGCTGGGTCTCACGCTCGATGCAGGAATACAGACCTGACCCATGACAAGCACAGGAAAACAGAGCCAGAGGGTCCTTGGAAAAACCTGGGGTCCTAACTCAGTGTCTTTGTTTCAATCTGACTAGCTTAGGGTTCCACCATACCTAAGGCGTCATGATCTCTGGATAAAAAGCTGACCACATAGGGCTAGGACTATAGCTCACTGGTAGATGGTGGCCAAGGAGACATGAGGCCCTAGGTTTGCCCCCCCCATCCCTGAAAAAGTTGAGCAAAAACTTTCCCTGGTTCCTGAAACTAATTCAAAAGCTTTGGCGCTCTGTCTAACTCAAACCCAGTTTTCAAGTCTTCACTGTTAACACCTCACTGAATTCCAGCCTGGGAGAAACAGTCAAGATACCCACCTCTTCACTGGCCTTATGCTAAACTCTGCAGTAATTACTTCTCATCTTCAGGGCAACCACATGAAGGAACCTTAGTACTCAGAGAAGCAGATGAATACCATGCCTAAGTCATCCAGCTAAGTGGGAGGGTTCAAGTTTACAGCTTTAAAGTCCTATATAAACCAAGATACGCAGCTGAGGATGAAGGTTTGGAGGACGGGGTTGATGTCCATGATGCTCAGGCAGGCCTGTCTTGGTGCTGAGGTTGTATGGTTGGTGTTTAAACTGTCTCTGGGAAGGACATGAACAAGTATCTGCACATCCCACATAGGGAACCCAAGACGGACTAAAGTAAGGATTCCACCAAAGTCCAGCGTAGTGAACCTGTGAGTTTTATTAGGGTTTGCACTGGCTGGTTTTGTGTGTCAACTTGACACAGGCTAAAGTCATCAAAGGAAGGAGTCTCAGTTGAGGAAATGCCTCCATGAAATCCAGATGTAAGTCATTTTCTCAATTAGTAATCAATGGAGGAGGGCCCAGACCATGGTGGGTGGTGCCATCCCTGGGTTGCTGTGCCTGGGTTCTATAAGAAGGTATCATGATCAAGCCAGGGGAAGCAAGCCAGTAAGCAGCACTCCTCCATGGACTCTGCATCAGCTCCTGCCTCTGAGATCCTGCCCTGTTTGAGTTCCTGCCCTGACTTCTTTCAGTGATGGACAGCAATGCTAAAGTGTAATAAACTCTTTCCTCCCCAGCTTGTTCTTTGGTCATGGTGTTTCATTGCAGCAATAGAAACCCCTAACTAAGACAAAGTCACTCAGAGGACTGTGGGTGAGGGGTTGCTTTGTAGGAGCAGAAATGGCTCAAAGAGAGTGGTTGTCATGTAAGCCCACCCCAGCATGTGCGGCAGCTCATGGGAGCTGGAAACCGGAAGCTCACTACACAGCCTGCAGGTAGCTTAACAGGTTAGAGTCTTTCCTGGCAGCCAGACTAGTCTCTGCCTTTTTTAGGCTGTTTAGCTGGTCTGAGCCTCTTGTAGGCAACTTCTCTTGTCTAAAACGTTTCTCAGCAATCCTCCCTGCTCATATAAGCTTGGCAGGGAGGGGCAAGTACAGCTGGTCAGTTTCAGGGACTTCCTGAGGCTTCTGAGTTGTTTGTTTCCTGAGTCTTAAGAAGCCTCCCTTTAGAACATCCCCAGTCTTGATGAGTTTCCCTTCCGGGTGTATGGATCAAGTCAGGCAACTGCTATACAATAGGCGGGACTAAGGTTTCGGTGATGGGGCTATCGTTTAGGAACAGATTGGCCATGACTTTGCTATTTTGTAATCTTGCTTTGTCTTTTGCTTACAATTGAAACTCTCCAGAAAATGCTTTCTGAAACATGTAATCCAATCCGCAGGCCCTGAGTATGTCCTCCCCAGCTGGGTCACCGCATCAAATCCCAAGGCCATGTGTTCTCGGAACAGCCCTGCCAGTCATTGCCCCTGAGTTACCAGCTCTGTAGCTGAACAAGTGACCAAACCTCTGTTCTCCCTGTGAAAATGAAAAAGAGGAAGGGCATGGTGGCAGCCGAGTGGAGGTGCAGGGAACGGTAGCCTTGTTCTGGTGAGCAAGGCTGGGCAAGACCCAGCAGGCAGGCAAGGCAGGGGTCCTCACCGGTTCCCATCTGTAGACACCCTCAATAGGGTTTTTCTCTTGGTTTTGGTTTAGAGTAACCGCCCTCCTCAAAGGGCTTTTCAGAGCATAAATGCTGGCGTGGGGTGTAGCCTGGGGCATTAGAGAGCGCCCTGACAGAGCTTGCAGCACAGTTGCCTCTCATTTATAAGTCAGGCCTGAGAAAGTGCGGCCGGACCAGCGGGTGGGGTGGCACAGTCCCTTTAACAATCCAGATAGATGTAAAACATTTCTTTTTCCTTTCTGACTTGTGGCGTGCGTGCGTACATGTGTATTTGTACAGGTGCATGCATGTCGTTTCTCTCAGACTGGCGTTTGTCTCTCCGATGGAAGCCCCACACAAACAGAGAAGTTAAGGGAGGTCTCTAATCCGGGAGACCCAGGCTCCTGGCAAGGGTGTGGGTACCAGGTGTGAGTGCTGCATCCTGCCACCAGGGGGCGCCAAGTCCCTTGCTGGTGCTGCTGACAAACTAGACTGCTCTGTGTCTGTCCAAGAAAAAGCATTGGATCAGTTAGGGACAACTGATGCCGTTCCTAGATTCTAAGTCTGTCTGGAGTGTGGATAGTGCCTGAAGTGAGGGGGCAGAGCCTGGCTCCTGCGTTCTCAAATGCCTGCTGAGGAGCCCAGGGATAACTGCAGGGAGTCAACTGCTAGGGAACACCAAATCCAAGCTCACTTGCTGATGGCATCTTAATACAGTGACCTAGGCCTTGGTTTAGGGTAGATGTCTTGGTTTAGGAAGGGTCCAGGAAGGGTCCGGAGGTGTCCCTCCTCCGGTCCCCTCTCCATCTTTGTGGTCTTCCAGATATACAATGGACTTCCTCCCCCATAGGCTCCTGAAGCAGACTCTGCAGAGGAGAAAGTGGGGATTCCTTACATGTGGTACTCGAGTTAGTCAGAGTGATCTAAGTGCATCTCAGAGACCAGGGGATTCTCAACAGGAGCACCTCAAGACAGCCCTGAGTTCTTGGAGTTCCACAGCTGGTGATTTCCAGGGCATGTTTCACCATAAACATGCAGTTTCGAGGAAGTAGAGTGAGCAGGAAGTGGACAATGAAATGTTTTGAAATGTTAATGCAACTTGGTGTCTCAGAACTTTGGCCTCTGAGAAAGGGCTGGTTGGAGGCCATGCTCCACCATGTACTAGCCTGTTGCTTGTTTTCTAACATGACACTTGAGAGACTCTATTCTGGAAAGATGGGAAAGATAGAGGACCAAGTTTAGTTCCCAGAACATGCATCAGGGACTCACAGTTGCCTGTAACTCCAGCTGTCAGGGATCTGATGCCTTCTTCTTGGCTTCCTGGGCACATGTACTCACTGACACGCGTACGCACATCCACATCCACACATGATATAAAAACATATCTTTAAAAAGGAAAAACCACCTCAGGGGTGGTGTGGTACAATTCTGTATTGTCAGTTATGTTTTAAATAAACGCTGATTGGCCAGTAGCCAGGCAAGAAGTATAGGCGGGACATCCAGACAGGAAGTAGAGGTGGGGCAAGGAGAACAGGAGAATTCTGGGAAGAAGGAAGCTCTTTCTGCAATCCTGCCCAGACCACGGAAGAAGCAAGATGTGACCTACCCCACTGAAAAAGGTACCGAGCCATGTGGCTAACATAGATAAGAATAATGGGTTAATATAAGTTACAGGAGTTAATAAGAAGCCTGAGCTAATGGACCATTCAGTTTATAACTTATAGAGACCTCTGTGTGATTTTCTTTGGGATTTACTGGCTGTGGGAACTGGGCAGGACAGAAACCCCTAACAAACAGGCCCTCATGTTACACAGGGGCTGGAGAGTTGGCTCAGTGGTCAAGGGCATTTGTTCTTGTAAAGGACCCAGGTTCAATTCACAGCACCCACATGGCAGCTGCCACTTCCTCAGGCACTGGGCATGCATGTGGTACACAGACATACATGCAGACAAAATGCTCATACACACAAAGTAAAATAAATATAAATAAACAAATACTAAAAACTCTACTTCTGTATGGACATCATTAGATGAAGTGTGATTGTCAGTGGTAACCCTTGGCTACATTCATGGTTAACCCTTCAATAAGTGACAGTTTTGGGGCAGGGCACTCCCATAGCCAGACAGCCCCACACACACCTACCCTACAGGAAGAGTCCCAAGAGATGTTCAACCAAAGAAGAAAGGCACCAGGGTGACTTGTTCCCCTCGAGAACATTGTATCAATTAATCTTCATCATTACCATACGAAACCACAGAAGAAATCAGGAAGGTGAAGTTAATCACCCAAACCAACCTGGCTCTCCGGTTCTCAGCACCCTCTTCTTCATCTGACCCTGGCTCAAAGCTTAGAACAAACAAACTACCCAAGAGGGCTGAAATTGTCCTGAGGCTAGACAAACAAAACCCTTCCAGCTGGTACTTCCAGGAAGCTGGTAGTGAACCTACTATGTAGTAAGTAATGACCAGGGCAGGGAACAGAGTCTCTATGGCAGCTCCTGGGTAGACATCTGAGCTCCAGCCAAGTTTATCCCTGTCCCTCAGGCACCTTCAGACAGGGTCACCAGGGACCTGTGCTGTATCCGCTCCTGGGTGTTAGATAACTCCTGACTTGCCTGCTTTCTTCTCTAGAAAGTCCAATCGCTGATGAAAAATGCCAGGGAGCTGTTGTTCATTGAAGAATAAGCAAAGAATGAATGACTCCTGCTCCAAAGAAGTTCCTTGATTCTCCAAGCCTGTGGTCACAGTCTGCCTGCAGCTGGCCACTCCAGCCCACTACAAGGTAACCTTGAGGACCGCATGGGTATCTGCTGTTAGCAGCCCAAGTCCTGAGTCACCTTTGGGGAGGAAAGTGTTGAAGCTCTGAGCTGGAGTTGGAGACCTTCTCCAGGCATTTGAAATGGCTTAGCTGGCAGGGATGTAGTCTGGAAAGAGAAGAAAGGACTGAGTTCACCCAGTGGGCAGGAAAGAGGCCCTGAGGCTGGGCGGGGGTAGGGGGCAGTTTTGGCACTGGATGCCAGGGGGCAGTGCTGTGCAGCAAATGTGGCCGCCCAAGCCATCACCATCACCAAACCATGCTCTCAAAGAAGCGGCAGAGGTCTTCCCAGGGTGCTCCTGACCCCAGCAGCCCCTTCGCCCCTGGCACACAGGTTGCGAAAGTGCGAAAGGGGTCTTCCCTGGCTGCCTTTGGTGGATAAGAGCAGCAGCAACCATACGGATTTCCACCACTAACTTGACCCCTAGAGAAAGGGTACTCCCTCGGTATTTTTGTAGGCCTACCAAGAACTGGTCGGGTAACTTCAAGGATTTTTGAGCCTCCTTGAAAATGCAGAGGGCGCCTTTGAGAGTAAAAGCGAGGTGGGCTGCCTGCTGTCCGTGGCTTTTTACCAATGTACGAGCTCCGTAGGAGGAATCTTCTCGTGGAAGACTCAGGCCCACCATCAGTTCCCAAAAGCACAGATAGAACTAGGGGATGGCCCTTGCCCTGGAATGAGTGTTTGGGAAAATGTCTTTCTTTTTACCCCAAGAGTCTGAGTGCAGAATGAAATCTTCAGAAGCAGTGGGCAGAGCCCGGACCCGGTGATGTGCAGGGTTTCCCTCCCAAGGGGCTGTGACCTCCACTCTCAAACCCGCCACCCTGACTCTCTCTCCAGGAAAGAGAACAGAAAGCCTGGGAAATATAAACCGGACATAATTCTTTTGAAACTTCTTATTCTGGGATGTTTGTCTTTGTTTTTCTCCCTCCACCTCCACTTTGCAATAAATAAAATCAAAGGGTAGCTGCCTGTCCGTGCGTGAATGCTGGCGACTGTTCTTTGAAGAATCCACATTTTTAAATTGCTTTCCGTGAGCGCAGAGGAAGAACCTACAAACCACCGTGATGTAATTTGAAACCGTCAATAGCCCCTCTTAAGGTTGTCTTTATTGTGGGGAGTCAAGGTAATGATTTTGTCGCTTTCTAATTTCATCCCGATGTACAGAGTAGCTTTTACAGCCTTTCAAAGGTAAGTGAAAGGCGTCAATCCGGGGTCCTTTTTGTGGCCGATTAACAGTTTAAACTGGTTTCCTAACCCTGTCACAACTATTGGGCTGATAAACAGAGTTTCTACGGGGACATCCCTAACTCTGTAAATAGATTTTTTTTTTAAATCGGCCAATTCTGACCTCCACTGACAAAAATAAAAAGAAAGGGTTGCATATGTGCGTTTCTCACCTCCAAGAACAGGTTGGTACAAACGACCACTCAAGAGCCGTTTGTTTCCTAATTCTTGTTGTCACGCCATTGTTGCCATAATCTTAGGAGAAAGCGTACAAGTAGCTGAGGACACCGAGCTGAACACCAACGTGCTTGTGGGCAGTGGTGGACATTGCCTTGTGTAGGCAATGCCCCCTCTTTCGTCCCTGGCAGAGCCTGCGACTGCTGCCTCCTTTACATAAACGGACCAGGCAGAAGCATTAACTTTTATCATAGAAGCGTCGAGCTTTATCGCAAAAGTTCTGCAGAAGCCACATTTCATTTAGCTACTCCTGGACAGCTGAGGAAAAGATCAGGCAAACTAGACACTAACCCAGAAAACCCCTTTCCTCCTCGGTGTCGCTGAGAAACTGAGAAACCATCGATATTAAAAAATAAAATAAAGTAAGAGGAAGTAAGAAAGAGCCAAATCTCAAAATAATCAATCTGTGTTTAAAAGGGGGGGTGAGTGTGGGGGGGCCTCGACCATTTTCTCTTTTGCTCTGCCGAGTTCCTCAGAGGCAGAAGAGCTTATAACTCAGAGCCTCTAGGGCTCACCGAGGGTGAAACTCGGCCTCTTTCTCCGAAGGGAGGGGCAAAGCGAAGAAGAAATTGCAAGTAGCAGTCACAGTGTTAAGAGGCCCAGACTGGTACCCACCCTCGCAAGGTGCTGGTGAGGCAACCCCCGCCCCCAAGGCCTGAGAGCCCCAGGGACCCTCCTCTGGCGCCAAGGACAGAAACGCGTGGGTGGTGTCTTTTTGCTCCACCTCAGGGATTCGGGGAGTTTCGGGTCCCTGTACTGGGAGAGAAAGGCTTGAAGGCACATCTAGACTTGAGTCCCGAGGCTGGGCCAGTTGCGGAGGTAAGGTCCCTGAGCCAGGAGAACCCAGGTTGTGGACAGGGATCTCGTCGGCGCACGGGCCACCAGCTCCTCTCCTACCTCCAGGAGGACGTCGCCCAAGCTCCAACAAAAATCCTGGGGGCCCTCACCGCTGTGCCTCTGGTTCTGTGGCTGCCTGCTACAGAACCCGGAGCAGAGCGGTACCTGTTCCCGCAACTCCCAGCCGGGCCCTGGGTTCTCCCTCCCTCTTCTGCAAACGCTTCAAGCAGGAAGAACGTGCCCACCCTGCCCAGCCTGGACGATCCCCGGACTGCAACCTCCGCTGCTCCGTCCCCTCGGGTGTAAATCCCTGGCTGCTCCTAGCTCCCCAGACCGGGGATACCAGGGAGCGGAGGAGGTGTCTGAGTTTCAAGACCACCCAAGGGGCCCAGCTCCACTATAGGCCCCGCGGTTCGGGGTTTTTCCAGGCACAGTCCTTTTGCTTTCTTCCTCTCCCTGTTTCTCGAGCGAACGGCTTGATTCTTAGTTGGGTCATTCTCTTTTCTTCCCTTGTGTCAACCCTACAGCCTCCCTCTTCACACTCCCTTTTTATTTTGGGCTCCCCACTCTACGCTCTCTTTAGTTTAAGTCTGAGAAGGCCTCCAAACAATCTTTATAAAGACAATAAACCAAATGCCAGCACCCCTCAGACCGTGTGTGCCCGCGTCTCCAGTGGCTTCTAAAAGGCAAATTGACCCGGGAAGATTTGGACCCGCTTCATGGGAGAGGCCTGAGAGCTTTCACACACTAGCAAGTCAGGAGACAACTGGGTTGGTCACACCTAGGGACACGTCCTGTAGAGATGCCCCCAGCCCATTTCACAGATGCAAGACCTGAATCTGGAAGGTAACCTGACAACCGTCAGAAATTCCCCTTTGCTTGTGTGTGGGATCTCAGCCTTTAGAACACAATCCCCACCTTTTGTTTTCCCTGCTTATTTGGTTTCTTGATGTGTTTCTTGGCTGGTTTAAACATCAGGAAGACGAAAGGGGCAAAGATAACCCCGTGCCTTTCAATACAGTGAAATAGCAGCCTGGAATTACAGTCACCGAATCATCGAAAATGAAACTGTGGACATTTGTAACCCTAGCTATGTAATTGGACACATTTTTATATATATAAAAGATACTGCACAGGCGAAAGAGATTTGGCAATTGCTTCCGCGGTTTTTTAATATTTTTTTCAAATTGTAGAGAGGACTTTCCCTGAATACAACAGACTGAATGTTTCAGCTCTGAAAGTTCAGTACAGCCTTAGTCACCGAAGGCTACAGTTATCATAAATTGCCTTTAAAGTGTGTATTAAAGTGATTGAAATTTTGTTCCTTATTTTTTTTTAAAGAAAAATAGTCCCTGAAGTTGTGTACTTTCCAAATAGACTTTGCTGCAACTTGGACGTGGATCCCCTGAACTTTTCCTTGGAGAAATTTCGCATTAAACGTAATGTTTCTGAATGTTTTAAAAGTAAAAAGAGGAGAAGTTGGAACCACAGACATCAACACACCACACACACACACACACACACACACACACACACACACACACACCACACCCCCCCCCCACACACACACACGGTTCTTCGAACCGCGATTCTCCCTGTGTGCCCAGATCTGACTCTAGCCTAGGCAGATGGGGAGGGGGTGCATTCCTGAAGAACTCTAAGACACACACAACGCAGGCTCAAACTGCCCTTTCTTACTGGGTGGCTGGCATTGGGGAGCTGAAGCCTCAGCCCAGGAAGTAAAAATTCCCCCAGGATCATGGAGGCGGAACACAAAATCCAAAACTGTCTATTATCTGAATCTGAGGAAAGTGCGCATCGGGATCAGAATTGTCCGAAGCCCTTTCGCATTTATTGGTACGGGTCTCTTCCATGGGCCAGCCCTGGGCACCTGAGGGCTTACTGGGGACAACGGCATTCGGCATTCGGAATTCTGTGTAAGGAACTACTTCCTTTGAGTTCTTCCCAGATTTTTAGTAACAATTTGAATCAGTGCTGTAATCCAATTTATTTCACTTTCTTCCCGTTGCTTAGCTTTGCCAATTAAGGTTTCTCTCCCTAAGTAATCATAACTCTTTCTGCCTTAACTTTATCTACCAGCTCCTTCTTCATTTAGCTTTTTTCTCCCCACATACTCTGTCAACCACTGAAGATTTCTATGACAGCAACGTCCATTACTGGTCAATCTCCAAAACACCTGTTCACGTACTGGAGTAGCTTTTAGCCAAAAAGGGGGGGGGGGATAATGACATGCGACATATGGGTATTAAAAGCAAAAAAAAAAAAAGTAATTTTGTCTGACAATTGGGGATTTGCTTGTTTTTCAAGTGAGTGTTTTTACATTAGAATTTTCAAATTAATTATTGTAATCAAAATGTAAGCTGTCTCCAGCAAGGGTCCAGGCCAGGCTACGGCCCCACTGGGGGCTCATGAAGCTTCTAAACCCTCCAAGGGTTGCCTGGCTAGCCTCAGGGTCAGCCCCCTTGCACCCTTCTTTGCAGACAAACTGACCTTAAAGGAGATGGCACAGCGAGCTTTATAGGGAGGGGAGCTCCAGAGAGCATAAATTAGTATTCCCACGTCCCATTGCAGCCCCCAAGGAGACAGGCTCTGAAATGCAAGGAGAAATGGTGATCACTAGAGAAACAAATGCTCGCCCAGAGAATGCTAAGCAAGTTAGTCAGTAGCCCAAGTAGAAATGTTGCTGATGTTTAAAGCCGCTTCCTATTGGCTTTGTGCGATGAAGAATTGTTTCCCAAGAGGGAAAACAGAACAAAACAAAACTTGCAGAATGTCTCATTAACTACAAAGCTGACTTGGACCTGAACTTCTGGATGCTCTGGCACTTTCAATGGGTGGTTAAAGAAGATGTCAGCCCCTGTTTTTGGTCTGTGTGGTAGCTTACACTGGACCGGCTCCAAGAGCTGCAGAGGACTGAATGGTGACTTTGGCCCTGGATTTTTATTTCATTTTATTTTTTTAAACAAAGGGGTACAGTGATTTCTCCACAGATCTGGACTTAAAATCAGTTCTCACTTTTGATCTGATCTAAATTTTGTTCTAAGGTATATATGCCAGGGAAAAGAGGCAAAAACAGAAAGGTGCCGTCTTGTTGATTTGAAGGACTTGCTGGTTTCACTTTCCAGGAATCTATGAAAAACAGGTCTTTCTGTTGTACAATTGCAGGACTTTGCTGAAAGAAGAAGAAGAAGAAGAAGAAGAAGAAGAAGAAGAAGAAGAAGAAGAAGAAGAAGAAGAAGAAGAAGAAGAAGAAGAAGAAGAAGAAGAAGCTGCTAGTCTGATTGATGGTATAAAATGGATTGGTTGTGGCAGAGGAAGTTCTGGCTAAGAGCAAAGCCAGAGGCTGTGATTGTGTTTTTGTGGGAAGCCAGCGGTTTAAAAGCAGCTCGCTGCGTTTGCAGCCTGTACCCTATGCCCTTCTGGTCCCAGGACACCCCAGCTCAGAGCACCTCCCAAAGCAAGACACCTATAACAGAACGGAAGATGCTAGGAGGGGCAAGGTCCAAGCTTTGCTTGGAAAAAGAAGCGTTCAAGCCCTTGTTTGTTTTTCCCTCAGCATTTCCCTATCAGCAGGAGACCATTACCCGGGACAGCGTTCTATTCCTTTGTCATTATCTCCCACAGAACTAAAACAATGCTTTGTTTGGCCTCCCAGGAAGGGGGATTTGTTCTACCTCTGCTTAAGCAGAGTTTCTGGCTGAGTTTCTGACCCCTGTCACTTGGGCCTCCAACAGGGATACCTGGTGACAATTTTTTTTTTAAATCTGCTATCTGTGTTTTGTTATTTTATTCTCTGAGAAATAGCCCAGAAACTCAATTCCCAATCAAGAGAAATCTCACCATGGCTGGGGAGAGGGTCTGATCAAGCAGCAGGAGCCCTTTCATTTAAATCAACCAGATAGGATTTATTTATAGTTGTCTTATTTTTTTATTTGGTTTGGTATTATTGAATAGCAAACCTAAAAGTTTTTGTACTGCTGTGTTGCTGAAAATCAGACCCTAAAAAGGTTAGAAACCTTAAAGTCTCAGAATGTTCTGTTAGATCATGATATTTCTGTCTTTTTAAATACATATGTGAACTAGATAGATAGATAGATATAGATGATAGATAGATAGATAGATAGATAGATACACAAATGCATAGATAGATACACAACAGACAGACAGATATGTTTTTGAAATACATATGTGAATTGGATAGGTACATAGATGAACAAGTGATAAGTTAGATTGATAGATGATAGATTATGGGAGAGGCCAAAACACTTTGTAGAGTAAATAGATTAGATTAGATTAATAAATAATAGATTATCTATATACTGGTTATATTGGATCAACAGGTAGCTAGATGATATTAAATGATAAATTAAGTGATGATAAATAGATAATAGAATAACTAATCAGATTAATAGACAATCATATATTAGATTGAGAGATGATAGAGTAGATAACTAGATTAATAGATGATAGATAGACAATAAAGTAGATAGATTAGATTGACAGGTGGTAGATTAGATAAATAATAGATTAGATTAATAGATATCTATATGATAGATTAGATGAATGGATATCTAGATAGGTAGATTGTTGGAGGAAAATGCTTGCATAGATAGAGGGAGAGATTAATCTAACTTAATTAATTAGATTAGATTAATAGATATAGGATAGGTAAGTAGATGATAGACTAGATAGCTGGATTAGAGTAAGAGACTGTATATAGATAATAGATAGATAGACAGACAGACAGATAGACAGACAGAAATTACTAACATTTTGGCAGGTGATGATGAACACAAGGTTTTCTAAAAAACGCTGCAGGAGGCTCAGGAGGCCCACCCTCATTCCTCTCCAGCACTAAGAGCTGTTCCCTAGAAAATGCCCCCCCCCCGTTTAAACTGTGCTAGCAACTGAGAGCTGTTTTTGTCCTGCAGTTAAAAAGTCAGTAGGAGACTTCTGCTTTGCCCTTGAACCTGAGGCAAACTGGCCACTTCTTTCCAGTTGCTGCCATCACTTTATCACTCCTGTTTGGCTACGAGTAACTCGAGAAGTCCAAACGTAACAGCTGCACATAATAGAAGTGTAATTGGCTACCTGAGGTGATTAAGCCCTATGCTAATTGGGCCAAGGTCTATGCTGATTGGCCCTGGCTCAGCACTACCCCTAGATGGCTAGCAGAGAATAGTTCCTAGCTGAAGTCCCACTGGGAAGCCTGAGAGTCAGTAGTGGAGATGAGACAGCAAAAGGCTGAGGATCTGGGGCTCTGTAACTGGGGACCTGTGCCTGGAACCTGACTCAGTGTGAAGCACCTGACCAGCACTTCTAAGTTTCGAGCTCCTCATTCTACGGATATAGGAAAGAAAAGTGATGATGATCCTTTTTCTTTTCTCAGAAAGTCTGAATGTCAGGGTCCATTGACAGCATTCCCCACTCAGTGCTGTGATTTAGGGTTTGACTTGTGCACACTCAAGGAAGACGGCGGCTCTGCAGGGACCCCCAGACCTTGTCCTCTCCCTGCAAAGGCCACCCTGTGCATGTGGGTTCCACACTCACTCTTAGATCTTGGGGAAAGCACCATTCTCCAAAGGGGGAGTTCATCTTGTTGATATATGCTGCCTTGATAATACACATTGCAGGTCACAGTGGCTCCAGCCACCAAGATGTTTTGCAGAAAGTCCAGATATCTGCTCAAAGTCTTTCAGAAGAAGAAATACCCTGAAGTGTTCAACTGCTTCAAGAAAGTCATAGAGATCAAAGAGGCCACCTTACTTTATTTTTCTCTAAAGATCAAGCCAGCCAAACTCCCTGCGAAGATGGGGGATGGGTTCAAGAAGTCCCACCCTTATCTGAGGATCTATTGGCTATTGGTGGATGCTGGGGGAGAGATAGCTAGTTACTTTCAGGGATTTGAACCCTGAGAGGCTCCTCACCAGAGCATATATGGGTAGTCAGAAGGGAAAAGTTGGGGTAGGAATAGAAGAGGGGTTGAAGTAGAGAGAATGGGGGATACATTTGACCAAAACACATCATATGCACCACATCTGAAACTCCAAACAATGAAAAAGTAATAAATACAACTTTAAAAGAAAGCAGGTGTTTTGTGGGGTTTTTTTTGTTTTGTTTTGTTTTTTTGCTGTTAAACATGGGGCTGGGGAAACCCCACTGTATGGGATGGAACTAAGAAGAGTCCCCTCTGGTTTATTGTTGTTTTGTTTTGCTTTTTTGGTTGTTTGTTTTGGTTTTGTTATGGTTAATTAATCCTCTCTCCCTAAAGCTCCCCTTTCTATACCTACACATTCTGAAGCGGTAGGCGGCATTTAAAGAACCGTGCTTCAGTGACACTGCATGGGTGACTGTGATGCAATCTCATTTCACGTCGCTAGATCTTTATTATCCTTCAAGATAAGCCCAAGATCATGCCAACCCTCATGGTAACTTAAATATACTCTAATAACCTCCCTTGTTCTGCCTTTTCAGACATCAGAGGCCTGGCTTTTTCAAGTGTGCCTATCATGTTTCGTTAGGGGTTTTGATCCATGGGTCATCAAGGCATCATTTGTTCTAGACACTGTTTAGATCCATTCCTCTGCCCTTCATTCTTGGTGTCTGGGACTGCAGAAGCCTCCCCATCCCATGGCTGATATCCCCATCTATGTCTTGGACTGATGCCCAAGCCCCGTGACCTCACCACACTCATCATGCCTTCAGGATGAGACATGGATTCTCAAACACTGCTGCTGCTCTAGCTAGGGATCAAAAACACGCGTGGTGGCTCGCATAGTGACAGAAAGCAGGCATGCCAGGTGATGGGAAGGGTAAGGGCCCTTGCGTAGTCCACACTGACCTCATGTGGCTCACCTACAAATCTGAAGCTCATCACCAAAGTCAGTCCCCGCCCATGGGACTGCATTGACAATCAGATGAGGTGGCATCTCACCAGCTCAAACTCAAACAAACCGTACCTAAAAAAAATTATAAGAGTAATTGTTAGTAGGTCAGGGAGGTGGCTTGGTCAGTAAAATGCTTACATGATGACCTGAGTGGACCCTCACTACCCACAAAAAGAAGCTGGGCACTGTGGCAGTTTTATTGTATTAGTGCTGGTGGGGAGTGGAGACAGAGGATCCCTGAGTTTCCTTGGCCAGCTAGTCTTACCAAATCAATGAGTTCCAGGTTCTGCAAGAGACACTGTCTTAAAAAATAAGGTGGAAAGCCATTAAGAAAAACACCCAGCATCAGTCTCTGACCTCCATATGCACACCACACACACACCCACACCTGATTGTGCATGTATACGTACCCACATGAACATACACACAAGTAGGAGGTCTTCTGAAATCACAAGATGCCAGATCCTGAGTTAGGTTGATTCCCAATTTCCTGAGAAACCGCCACACTGATTTCCAAAGTGGTTGCACAAGTTTGCATTCCCACCAGCAATGGATGAGTGTTCCTCTTACTCCACATCCTCTCCAGCATAGGCTATCATTGGTGTTTTTGATTTTAGCCATTCCGACAGGTGTAAGATGGTATCTCAGAGTTTTTTTTGATTTGCATTACTCTGATCACTAAGGAAGTTGAACATGACCTTAAGTATCTTTTGGCCATTCGAACTTCTTCTGTTGAGAATTCTCTGTCCAGATCATTACCCCATTTTTAATTGGGTTATTTAGAATTTTAATGTCTAGTTTCTTGAGTTCTTTATATATTTTGGAGATCAGACCTTTATCTGATGTGGGGTTGGCGATCCAGCAATACCACTCTTGGGAATATACCCATGCCCAATCATACTACAAAAGCATTTGTTCAACTATGTTCATAGCAGCATTATTTGTAATAGTCAGAACCTGGAAACAACCTAGGTGCCCCTCAATAGAAGAATGGATAAAGAAAATGTGGAATATATACACATTAGAGTACTACTCAGTGGTAAAAAACAATGATATCTTGAATTTTGCATGCAAATGGATGGAAATGGAAAACGCTATCTTTAGTGAGATAACCCAGACCCAAAAAGATGAATATGATATGTACTCACTCATTAGTGGACTCTAGACATAAAATAAAGGACACTAAGCTTAGAGCTCACGAGCCCAGAGAAGCCAAATAGCAAGGTGAACCCAAACAAAAACATATATAGATCCTCCTGGAAATTAGAAGCAAACAAGATCGCTGGGCAAAAGTTGGGAGCACAGGGGTGGGGATAGGGATGGGGGTGGGGTTGTGAGAAGGGGAGAGGGGGAAGGAGAAGGGAGAAGGGAAGGACTGGGGAGAGCTTGGGGGAGTGAGAGGGTGGAGATGGAGGAAGGGTGGATATTGGAGCAGGGAAGAAGATATCTACATTAAGGGAGCCATTTTAGAGTTGGCAAGATACTTGGCTCTAGAGGGGATCCCAGGTGTCCACGGGGATGTCCCCAGCTAGGTCCTTGGGCAGCAGAAGAGAGGGTGTCTGAACTGGCCTTGTCCCATAGTCACATTGATGAATGTCTTGAATATCACCATAGAAATTTCATCTGATGGATGGAGATAGAGACAGAGACCCACATCAGAGCAATGGACTGAGCTCCCAAGGTCCAGGTGAAGAGCAGAAGGTGGGAAATGAGCAAGGAAGTCAGGACCGCGAGAGGTTGGTCCACCCACTGAGACAGTGTGCCTGATCTAATGGGAGCTCACCAAATCCAGCTGGACCGGGACTGAACGAGCATGTGATCAAGCTGGACTCTCTG
This sequence comes from Ondatra zibethicus, assembly GCA_004026605.1. NCBI lineage: Eukaryota > Metazoa > Chordata > Mammalia > Rodentia > Cricetidae > Ondatra > Ondatra zibethicus. The sequence goes on along the minus strand of PVIU01000097.1, from coordinate 351,772 downwards.
AATGTGGCTGCCAATGGGGGCGGACTGAGAAGCCATCCATAATGGCACTGGGACCTATCTCTTCTGCATGGATTGGCTTTTTGGGACCCTAGTCTATTTGGATGCACACCTTCCCAGGCCAAGTTGGAGCCGGGAGGGCCTTGGACTTCCCACAGGAAGGAGGGTTAGTGGGGGAGCGGGATGGAAATGGGGGGAGTGTAAATTTTTGAATAGAAAAATAAAAAAAAATAAAAATAAAAAATTACAAGATACAAGAAAACAGCAGAACGATGATTTAACTTAGAAATACACTCTCGAGGAGCAGAGAGGTGATTCAGTTGTTAAGAGCACATACCGCTCTTCAAGAGGACTGGAGTTCGATTCCCAGAACCTCCATCAGGCGTCTCATTGTTGTCTGTCACTCCAGCTCTAGAGAGATCTGGCTCCTCTGGTCTCTGCAGGTCCTGCACTTGCACTCACTTGCACACGCCTACACACAAACACACTTGCACACAAACACACTCGCACACGCCTACACACAAACACAGGCACCTGAAAATACTTCAAAATAACTTTAAAAAAATTCTAAGGAAGAATTTTTTTACCAAACCATGACGAGTGGTAGGTTCTGCAGCATGGTGGTTTGGTTACAAGGTAGGCGTGTGCAAAAGAGCAGGTGCAGAGTGGGTCTGGCTTTCCGGGATGACGTGTTCCACACATGATGCTCCATGGTGATCGTACATTCGTTCGTGTCTCACTTGATGAACATTGGTTTATTATTCATTAAATATTATGAAACACACATATATGACTTTAGTTTGGAGTCTTACTTAAATTGTTTCACAGGTAAAATTAAGGTCAATAGAAGAGAAAGAAATGCTTAGAATCAAATGAGCTCTTAGGGACTAATCTCATGTTTTCTCCTCGTTATGTCCTCCCCATCCCTGTGGTGATTTGAATGAGAATGGCCCCCAATAACCTATGTTTGAATACTTGGTCACCAATTGCTGGAACTGTTTGGGAAGGATCGGGAGGCATGGCCTTGTTAGATAGAGGAGGTGTGACACTGAGGGTGGGCTTTAAGGTTTCAAAAGACTTATGCCGTTCCCGGTGCCTCTCCCTCCACCTCATGGTTGCATCTCAAGATCTTAGCTCTCAGCTGTGCTCCAGCACCATGCCTATCTGCCTGTTGCCATGTTCCCCGCCATCATGGTCACGGACTCGAATCCTCTGAAGCAATAACTCCCAAGTAAATCCTTCATCCTGTAAGTTGCCTTGGTCGTGGTATCTTGTCACAGAAACAACAATAATTATCTCTATTTTCTGTGTCTCCGCGCATTTTCTATTCCCTCTCCTTTCGTCCATCCCTCTTCAACAGCAAATTCTGCCAGCAATGCCTTCCAAGTGTGTCTCAGGTCTGCCTATTTCTCCCTGTGCTATGGTTGATACACTCCTGCTTTTCCTTACCAACTCCTGGCCTTCGATAGAAGGGTGAGATAAAGACGCACAGTGTGGTGGGCTACGTTTCCTGGTTGGGTCTTCCCTGAGGGCATATCTATTTACGAGACAAGCATAAGAAAGTTTTACCTCTGTCACGGATATTTCACAGGGCATGGACAGGAAGGCACTCTACAGCATGAAGTGTTCTTCACACATGCATGCGTGCTCAGGAGGCAGGTGAACGTATCCCTTCCTACAGCCATTGTTATACATAGCAGATGCATGCCCTCCTTCAGGGGTCCCCATCTCCGTGTTAACTGTGGGTCTTCTGGCAAGGCTCACTCTCTGTGGTGTGATGGTTCACACACTCTTGCCTGGCGCCCCACCCCCGAAAGGGTGGAAACCCTTGACAGTGGGAATTGAGGCTGATTTTTCTCCTGAGCCTGGGGTTCTGGGCAGAAGATGTGCTCCATCCCCAGGATGAAGGGTGGATGTCACCTATGCTCTCTATTTGCTGGTCCTGGAGTTTCCAGATGGAGTCCCATGTCTTCAAAGAACCCACACTTGATATGCCAGCCTGTCCTTTATTCTGAAGTCTGTCCCCACCAGCAGCCTAGAGCACAAAGCTCAGCCCCTGGGGATGTCTGGACCCACTGATGAGCTAAGGCAGACCAGAAGTGTCCTGGATGGGACCACCATGCCTCAGAGGCTTCTCTTATGATTCAGAAGTTTCTGCGATCCATGAAAACAGGTTCCTGCACATCAACCGGCAGGGAGAGGTTCAGTAAATATTTGTGAGGTTGATGGAACACCTCCCTGCTGAGGTCCCTGTTCTCCCTCTTAAATTCCTGTAAGTCATCCATTATTTGGCTAAAGAAAGTGTGTGTGTGTGTGTGTGTGTGTGTGTGTGTGTGTGTACCCATGTGGGTGCCACACAGGTATGTGTCATAGAATATTATTTTAACTAGGTAAAGACGTGTTACATTTGTTTGTGCGGCAGAATATAACTGTGCACATGTGTGCTACTTTTGTTTATGCTGTATTGTTTAATTATGTAAGGATGTATTGCATTTGTTTCACCTTGCCTGCGTAAGGCACCTGATTGGTCTAATAAAGAGTTGAATGGTCAATAGCAAGGCAGAAAAAGGGATGTGCAGGGATGACAGTCAGAATAAATAAGAGGGTAAACCTAGGAGAGAGAGAGAGAGAGAGAGAGAGAGAGAGAGAGAGGAACAAGAGAAGGAGGAGAGAATGAGGGATGCAACCTGGCCAAGAAAGCAGAAGACACCAGACAGAGAGAGAAGCAGTGAAAGTAAGACATACAGAAGTAAGGAAGGTAATCAGTCCCAAGGCAAAAGGTAGATAAAGAGAAACAGATTGATTTAAGTTAAAAATGCTACCCAGAAAGAAGCCTAAGCTGAGGCCAGACATTTATAGCAAAGAATAATACGTCTCTGTCATGATTTGGAAGCTTGTTAGGTGGCCCCAAACCAAAAGCCTGGTACAGGTATGGAGGCCAGAGGACAGCCTGTGGGTTCCTCCCACCATGTAGTTCCACAAGATCAAACTCAGGTCAAGCTCACACTGAGCCTTCTCACTGACCCAAAGGAAGACTTTAAAAGCTGTAAACAGGTTTCCAACCCTCAGCTGACTACTCATTGCATTTAGAATAAATGCAAACTCCCTCCCTCAGCCCACAGATCTCTCTATGAGCTGCTGCCCAAAGAGGGCGTTATCATCTATGATGTCATATGTGTTCTCTATGAGCTGCTGCCCAAAGAGGGCATTATCATCTATGATATCATATGTGTTCCTTCTCTGCTATCACCCTCTCCCACTAGTCTATGAAAGTCCACTTTGCCATTTTCACTACTAGGAGATGTTCTAATGGTGCTTGCCAATAAAATGATGTTCATAAATGAATATGTAGAAAAAAAACACATCATTCCAAGATGGCTTGAATGGTGTTCCACATTCATGTGTTGACACTTTAACCTCAATGTCAGGGTCAGAAGTTAAGAAAGGCTAAATGGGGTTAGAAGGTTGGGACTCTAGTCCTGTTGGACTGGCATCTTTCCATAAGGAAAGGAAGCAGAGACTGGAGATGTGGCTCAGTTGGTAGGATGTTTGTCTAGGATCAACAAAACTCTGAGCTCCATTTTCAGCACTGCATAAACCAGGTGTGGTGCACACCTGTAATCCAGCACCCAGGTGTGGTGCACATCTGTAACTCAACACTTGGGAAGTCAAGGGTGAAAGATCAGAAATTCAAGATCACCTTTGGCAATAAAGAGTATTCAAGGCCAGTCTAGTCTATTGAGACTCTGTCACTTTAAAAAAAAAAGGCAAGAAAAGAGAAATAGAAAAAACTAAAATAAAATACAGGAAGAAAGAAAGTCTCTTGCTTTCTTCATGAGCACAGAGGAAGGTCAGGCGAGGACATAACCAGAAGCAGCCATTTAAGGTCAAGAAGAGAGCTCCCAACCTGCGGGCACCTTGATCCTGGTCTTCTAAGTCTGTGGTATTTCACAGCCCTGCAGACTGGGGCATGTGCCATCACTACCCAGTTGGCTGGCCTTGAGCAGGTCACTGAGCTTCTGCCTGCCTTCGCCTGAGGCTAATAAAAGTCCATGCTTATAGAATATAGCCAAATACTGATTTAACATGCTCAAGGTCCTTATGATACTGTACTAATATTTGCTATTTATATCAGCATAAATGGAGCGGGCCCAGGCACAGTTAGTGAATGTCAGAGCAATGCAAAAATCAGAGGTCCTAAGTAGGGAGTCTAAGAAGAAAGCAGTGACTGGAAGGAAGGTGGCATGGAGAAATGCGGACCTAAGGGGCGAAGAGGGAGAAGGGGCAACTATTCTGGAGAGGCAGGCACACAGGAGGAGCAGGCTATGTGGTGTGCTCAGCAAACAAAGTCTTATGGCTTGCGTGGGGGAGTTTGGAGAAGAGAGGTTCTCATTTTTACCCCTGCATACACATACACAGAGAGAGACAGAGACAGAGAAAGACAGAGAGAGAGAACACTAGTATTAGGGGCTGGCACTGTGGATTATGTTCATTGTTAAATAAACGCTGATTGGCCAGTAACTGGGCAGGAAGAGATTGAGCTCGAAAACCAGACTAGGAAAATTCTGGAAAGAGGAAGGGTAGAGTCAGGAATCACCAGCCAGATGCAGAGAAGCAAGATGAGAATGCTGTACTAAGAAAAGGTACCAAGCCACATGGCTAAACATAGATAAAAATTTTGAGTTAATTTAAGTGTAAGAGTTAGCTATTGGCTGAACATTTATAATTTATGTTAAGCCTCCAAGTCAATTATTTGAGAAGTGGCTGTTGGGTATTGAGAACTGGCGGGCAGGAGAGAAATTTCCAGTCACAGGCTGGGATGGTTAAGAGCACAGGCTTCTCTTCCAAAAAAAAAAACATCCTGGTTTGATTCCCATCACCCCCATGGAGGCTCACAACCATCTTTAACTCCATTTCCAGAGAATCCGACTCCCTCTTCTGGCCTCCATGGGTACCAGGCACACACACAAGTACCCCTGCACCTCCATGGACACATTCTTGAATTCTTTCATTGCTCCCTAGCCAGGCACACAGTGTCTGTCTCAAGGTCCCTGGATGTAGGCAAAGAAACCTAGATCCTGAGGTACAAGACATAGGCTGTCACCAAGCCATTTTGGATCCTGAAGTCCCAATCTCCTTGTCCATAAAATGGCCCAGGTAGTGGGGAGATTGACATGAAAGGTCTATGACAGTAGGTGTTGACATTATTGTCACAAATCAGCTGTCATTTGCTGTGTTAGTTACTTTTCTTGTTGCTGTGATAAAGCAACTAAAAAGAGAGTTTACTTGGGCTTACATTTTGAGGGATACAGTCCTTTGTGGTGGTAAAAACAGCCATCAGCTGTACCTGCAAGAAGACTAGCGGGCTGCATACATCTGGACAGACTGGGAGCAGAGACCAGTAAGTGGATCTGAACTACAAACCTCAGGGCCCATTCCCCAGAGACCCACTTCCTCCAGTGAGGCTCTGCCTCCCAAAGTTTCTACAGCTTCTCAAAAGAGGGCTACCAGCCCAGTGTTCAAATGCATGAGCCTGTGGAGACATCTTACACCCACAATATAACAACTGTCCTCTCCCTGACCCCATGGAGATCCAAAGAGGAAGGGTTTGGGTCTCAGTTGGTTTCAGGTTTCTCCCCAATCCAGTCAGTGTTTTCCTGATAAAACTTGGGGTTTAAGGACTCCATGGATGGCTGAAACCCAGTTGGATAATCCTGAGAATATCTCACCTGGAACAGCAAGCCCTGAGAACCCCAGGTTGATGTTGGACACTCCCTCACTTTATTGGCTTCTTGGAGAAAAGACACTTTTCACTTCCAGCTTTTTGTGTTTCCCGACTTGACAGACACATAGAGAGTGACCATCCTTCACAGCACAGTCTTACATTCAGATACTTTCTAGACCTGTATTCATCTAATTTCTGTTGCTGTAATAAAGCACCTGAGCCTGGGTACCCTACAAAGAGAAGTGGTTTGCTTAGCTCACAGTTGTGAGGCTCAAGAACTTGATGGCCATATCAACTCCACTTTGGCGAGGACCTGTGACAAATGGTGTCAGAATAATGGGCAAGTAAAGAAAGGGATGAAGGTGAAACAGGAAGCCAGAGAGTAGGGAGGAACCAAAGTCCCCAAAATGACCAACTCACTCCACTCCAGCAACCTTGTTATCAGTGGCCACACGCCACCTCTTTTTCTCCTTTTCCTTTTCTTTTCTTTCTTTCTTTTTTTAAAAAAAGATTTATTCATTTATTATGTGTGCAGCATTCCTTCCATGTGTGCCTGCAGGCCAGAAGGGGGTGCTAGGTCTCATTATAGATGGCTGTGAGCCACCATGTGGTTGCTGGGAATTGAACTCAGGACCTCTGGAAGAGCAGTTAGTGCTCTTAACCACTGAGCCATCTCTCCAGCCCCTTTCTTTATTTCTTTCTTTTCTTTTTTTTTTCCAAGACAGGGTTTCTTGGTGCAGCCCTGGCTATCCTAGAGTTCTGTAGACCAGGCCCACCTCTGCCTCCTGAGTGCTTGGACTCAAGGAGTATGCCGCCACCACCTGGCAACCCCCACTTCTTAAAACTTCCACTACCTCTTAATATCATCACACTTAAGACCACATTTCCTGTGCAAAAACATCTGGGGGATGAGCCATTGAGAAATCACAGCCAGGTTCTAGGACCAGCCCTCAGTGGCATCTGTCACTTCTTGCCTCTTGCTGATGTGAAAAAATGAGCCCAGGGTAACCAGGTTATCTAGGAGTTCAAGTTTTGTTTTTGTTTGTTTTCATTTTTTATTTTTGTGTGTCTTTTTTTGTTTTTTGGGGTTTTTGTTGTTGTTGTTTGTTTTTTGGGTTTTTTTTTTTTTGACAGGGTTTCTCTGTGTAACAGTCCTGGCTGTCCTGGCATCTGCTTTGTAGACCAGGCTGGCCTCTAACTCACAGAGATTCACCAGCCTCTGCCTCCCAAGTGCTGGGATTAAAGACACATGCCACTGCCACCTGACTGGAGCTCAAGTTTTTAAGGTAAAAATCTATTATTAAAATATTGGAAAGTAGGTAGCTTGGAAGATGGCTCTGTGGATAAGAACACTTGGGGGGGGCAAGCACTGAAGCCTGAGCCAGAATCCCAGCATTGTGAGGAAGGAGGCAGGAGGATTCCTGGGCCTTACAGGCTGCCAGCCGAGCTCCAGGTTCAGCGAGAGCTAGCTCCAGGTTCAGCGAGAGCCTAGCTCCAGGTTCAGCGAGAGCCTAGCTCCAGGTTCAGCGAGAGCCTAGCTCCAGGTTCAGCGAGAGCCTAGCTCCAGGTTCAGAGAGAGCCTAGCTCCAGGTTCAGAGAGAGCCTAGCTCCAGGTTCAGCGAGAGCCTAGCTCCAGGTTCAGAGAGAGCCTAGCTCCAGGTTCAGCGAGAGCCTAGCTCCAGGTTCAGCGAGAGCCTAGCTCCAGGTTCAGCGAGAGCCTAGTTCCAGGTTCAGTGAGAGACTCTATCTGAAGGGCATAAGGCAGACTGTGACAAAACAGGACACCCTGCATCCTCCTCTGATCTTTGCCTGAACACATGGACATACACATGTGATATGCACTCACACACACACACGACATGCAAAGCCGTGGAGTAACTTAGGTTCAGGTTCCCAGCCTCTGTTTTAAAGGATGCATGTTATCATAGTGGGTGGTAGGTGTCTGATGTTGCAGTTATTTGGAACTGACTTGAATCTCTATGGATGCATGTTATCATAGTGGGTGGTAGGTGTCTGATGTTGCAGTTATTTGGAACTGACTTGAATCTCTATGGATGCCTAGTGGTCTCAGCATGGTACTCACAGAAAATATTTCGGAGAGCAGAAAGGAAGATGCTATGGAATACAGTACAGAAAACGTCTAGTCTTGCTTCTGGTCAGATTTACCTGAATGAAAGGACAATCTGATGACCCTATGTAAAACAAGCAGCCTCCACCTAAGCAGCCGGCTCCCCCAGGCTCAGTCACAGGATGTGAGACCTCCCAGGATCATCTGGCATCCTCCAGCAATAAAGACAGGCCACATTGGATGGGCCAAGGCTGCTTCTCAGAGAGTATGTGTGCTTGTACATGTATGTTTATTGTGGAAGCCAGAGACTGATGTTGGGGTGTCTTCTGCTATCACTTTCCACCTTTATTGTCCTGAAACAGAGTCTTTCACTGAGTCTGAAGTCAGACTGATAGCTAGTAAGCCCCAGCGTAATCCCCTGCCTCTGACCATCAGAATTCTGGGGTTACAGGTATACTGCTTTTTATACAGGTTCTGGGGAATTGAACTCGGGTTTTCATGCTTGCACACCAAGTATTCTTGTCCTCTGAGCCCTCTCTCCAGCTCCTTGCTCAGCTTTGACAACATACATATATATATATAATATTTTAATTAATTCTTTGAGAATTCCATACATGCATATAGGTATTTTGATAGTGTTCACTAGTCACTACCTCCCATTTCTTTAACTTCTTCCAGATCTACTATCTACCTTTTCATGCCTTCCCAACTTCATGTTGCTGTGCCACATTGGGCGCCAGATGTAGATGATTACAATAAAGTAGTCCCACACTAGCTCAGAATGGAGTATAATAAAGGGTTCTTTATTTAGAGGTAGGTAGACTCTCAGACTGACAGTCCTCTGCACAAGCGGGGAACAGGGGCTGAATCCAGCAGCCAAGAGCCGCTCACGTCTCTATATCTGTTTATATGGTACATGTGGCCACGCCCAGAGTGTGCCAGTGTCCGAAAGGCTATTGGCTGAAGGAGTTCCCACAGCACCCTTGTGTTGTTTGTTGCTGTTGTTTTTATAACACACTAAGTCCAGCTGGTGCTTGGAGTATACTCAGGAGGGTATGGCCATTCACTAGAGGTGGTTGACCTAATTGGGGCTCCACCCTTAAAGAACACTGGCTGTCTGCACTCCAACAGTCATTGGTGATGAATGGCTCTTAGCTAGGAGTCTGCAGTTTGATTGGTTTGATCTGCAGGCAGCTGCAGCCACTGTGAGTTCCTGGGTACTGTGGTCCTGTCATGGACAGAAGACATCGTTTTACTGCAGTCCTCCCTGACCTCTGACCCTTTCCACATCGCCTCCCAAGACAGTTCCTGAGACCTGGGCAAGGGTTGTAGGGTTTGATATAGACGTCCCATTGTGGTTGTTGTCCAGCTTTCTGCTGGTCTGTGTGGAGCAAAAACGCAACTTCCCAATGGCTGGTTCTACTTTCTTCCTCTTTTGCCACAGAGTGTCCATCTACAGTTATAAAATAATTGTCTTTATTTCCACTCCAAACATATTTCTTTGAGAAATGGCATCCTGTTTCTTCTGACCTCTACAGGCACATATATACATGCAGGCAAAACACTCATACACATAAACAAAACAAATAAATCTAAAAAGGGATGTGCTGGGGTCTAGGGGGCTAGGAGTGTAGCCCAGTTGATATTGTGCTTACCTTGAGTGTACAGGACCTGGACGCTACCTCGAGCACTACATAAAGTGTGAATAGTAGAGCCAGGAAGACTTGGATTCTGAGGTCCTCCTTGGCTGTGTTCAAGACCAGCCTAGAATACATGAGACCACATCTCTAGATAGATAGAGGATGGATAGATAGATAGACAGACAGACAGACAGACAGACAGATAGATGATAGATAGATGGATGGATAGGTAGATAGATGATGGATAGATAGATATATAGATAGATGGATAGACAGACAGATAGATAGGTAGATAGATAAATGATAGATAGATAGATAGATAGATAGATAGATAGATAGATGGAAAGATAGATGATGATAGATGGATACATACATACATACATACATGAGAGATAGCTAGACAGACAGACAGACAGACAGACAGACAGACGGACGGATGATAAGATAGAGAGAGGGCTAGTGGGATGGCTCCAATGGCGGAGGCCATGGCACCAAGCCTGACAACCGGAGTTTTATCATTGGGAAGCACAGAGGAAAGAGGGAAATTGCCCTCTGACCTCCACATGAACTTGTGGTTTGCCTGCCTCTCCCTAATAAGTAAATTTTTAAATGAATTAACATTTTAAAAGAGACAAAAAGAATATGTAGTCAGAATATGAGACTAGGAGGTACAAGCTTATAAATCGCAGGAGCCTGAGGCAGGAGGATTAGAAATTGAAAGCCTGCCTAAAAAAGTCGGTGTTTCAAAATAAGATGGGAAAAAGAGGGCGGGATGTACATCTCAGTGGAGAGCTTGCTTAGTGCGAGGCCCTAGGATCCACCCCCAGAACTGTGGCTGCGGGGAATAAGTTGAAGGGACGTAGAGCAGAGGCTCAGAATGGAGCTGCGAGTAAGTTTTAAACATTGTGTATCACGCAACACCAGGCAAATCTTCAGATGAGGTGATGTCCTGCTCCGTGGCAGTTGTTTGGTGTCTGGTTGATGCACGGCCCTAGGAGTCTCTAGAGTCAAGATGCTGGGAGAATCTGACTGGCCCATGAAGTGGCCTTCCTCCTTGTTTAGGTGGAGTTTGATTGCTGTGAAGACACCATGACCATGCCAACTCTTATAAAGAAAAACATTTAATTGGGGCTGGTTTACAGTTCAGATGTTAGTCCACTGTCATCATGGTGGAAAGTATGGCAGTGTGCTGGCAGGCATGATGCTGGAGAAGGAGCTGAGAGTTCTACATCTTGATCAGAAGGCATGAAGAGAACTGGTTTGAGCTTCAGAGACCTCCCAAAGCCCACCCCCTAGTGACACCCCTCCTTTAGCAAAGCCATACCTACTTCAACAAGGCCACACCTCCTAATAGTGCTGCTCTCTAAGGGTCTATGGGAGCCCTTTTCTTTCAAACCACCACACTCCTCTTTCCTGATTCCAGGGTTGAGACCAGCCCCGTGGGCAGGGAACCAGAGCAGGCTACCTGCAGAGAGAATCCCCGAGGGGTCTTCAGTGAGGCATACTGTGGAGGTGGAAGAATGTCCCTATTCACAGTTTCTGAGGACATCAGATGTCACAGTCATACTTGAATACTTCATCCTTCCCAAAAGCTGTTTATGGTCCTATGTGCTCCTCTTTAGGAACATTATACCTTAATTTTATTAGCTTTTTTATAAAAGTCAAACAGATTAAAGGGGCTCAGTTTTCCCTTTGAGAAGTCATGCTGGTTTAATGAGTCAGTGTTTGCAAAGCACTTGTTTTCTTGAAGAGGGAGGGTATATAGTAAACTAAGCAGCAGGGTTAGGACTCACACTGTATCAATAAGTCCTCAGCCTTTCCCTGTTCTTCTATCTGCTGGGCCTTCCTTCCAGAGATTGGTCACATGGGGGTTGCAGGGTCACCTACAGCCCTTGGTGGCTCTAGGACCACAGGCATCTATTTCTTTTAGAGAAGAGCATGTTGGCAAACTCAAAACAATCACCTTTGACAAACAATTGTGAGTCTTTCTACTTCCTTTTCTTTCCTATGCAAATTTGAGTACCCATAATGCACTAGGCTCTCTCTTCCTCGCAGCTGCCTTTCCTTGCCGATCTGTCTTGTATAAAGGTTCACAGAAAGTTTCTGGGGATAAAACCCTACTCTCTCGCACTCAGTTCTGTACGTCACGGTCTCTCACCTGTAGGTGTCAAAGGGAGGACACTCCACTACTGTCACGTGTTCGGCTGCCACCCTGATGTGCATTTACAATGACAACAACTTCTCCCTATTTTAGAGGAAGTAGCAACGGCATAGGAGCAATTTTCTGTACTTGTTTTATATCCAAGTGTTTCTCAAATATCATATGGGCTTCTTTGTTTTCTCAAACATAATGCAACTTAATCCCAGAAGGTCATCTGCCTAGATACCTACGCCACACTGCTGACTATTACACTGCCCTTAGGCCCTCCAAAGCACGTGAGATTATCATGACTCAACTTGTATCTTCAGTGTTTATAGAATAACCAGGTTTACTTTCTTGTCTTCTCCAAGGCTTCTTGTTGGTGGGCATGCTCCATCATCAAGGCTCCTGCCTGAACTGATGTTCTCATTTTCCCCTATTGCCTCTAAGCATCTGGTGGCTCAGAAACGGGAGGATTATAGTCCTTAGAATTAGGTTTATGGGAGGGATTGGTTGGTTGTGTGCATAATCTCAATACTGAGGAAGGAGGATCTTGAGTTGGAGGCTGGTCTGGGATAAATGTCAAGATCCTTTCTTTAGAAAACAAAAAGTTCAGGGAGGCAGAGGCAGGTAGATCTCTGTGAGTTCAAGGCCAACCTGGTCTACAGAGAGAGTTTCAGGACAGCCAGAGATACACAGAGAAACCCTGTCAAAAAAAAAAAAGGAAGAAGAAGAAGAAGAAGAAGAAGAAGAAGAAGAAGAAGAAGAAGAAGAAGAAGAAGAAGAAGAGAGAAAGAAAGAAAGAAAGAAAGAAAGAAAGAAAGAAAGAAAGGAAGAAAGAAAGAAAGAAGAAAAACCAAAAAGTAAAGTAGATACTTGCTTGGTAGAGCACAGGCCTGGTATGCATGAATCCAGGCCTAGGTTGGTGATGCCCTCCTGTAATTCCAGCACAGGAGAGGTCATGACTCGAACATCAGAAGTTCAAGGGTATTTTCCATTTCATAGTGTGTTCAAGGTTAGTCTAAGATAGATGAGTCCCTGTTTCAAAATAAGTAAGTAAATAACAATAAAACAAAACCAAGAAGCATAGCAAGCTTTGAGTGGGGGCCTGAGATGGTACTGTTTGGGCACATGGCCCAGGTGGTGTCTTCTTCCTTCTCCGTGACAGCTGAGTGAGGTCGGCTGTAGAGAAGAAGAGATTCTAGACAGTGATCCTGTCCCTTCATGTGAAAACACATCCCACTTTTGATACAGGAAGCTCTCAGAGCCTTGCATGGAGTAGGCATTACTATCTACTTGTTGGATAAATGGTTCCAGCTGTTTCTCAGGCAGAGGCTTTGAGACACGCATGTACCCTGTTCAGAAGATACACATTTATAACCAGGCTTCTTGGAAAACTTTCTAGTTCTTTGCAAACTAGAAAATGTTAAGTAAAAATCAGCTTCTTTTTCCTTCTCCCAGAATGCTTCACCAGGAGAATTTCAAGGAGCCGAATAACCACCTGCTGGTACTTTTCAGTCGTTGTTCTAAGCATTAATGTATCTCTGATTCCTTAACGATGGGAGTCCAAACTCTTCCTCTGCACCTTTATTTATTAAATGAGAAAGGCAGGAGCTGGACAGGTGGCTCAGTGGTCAAGAGCACTGGCTGCTCTTCCAGAGGACCCAGGTTCCATTTCCAGCATCTACATAATGGCTCACAGCCATCTGTAATTCCAGCAGGGGATTTGATGCCCTCTTCTGGCCTCTGTAGGCACGTGACACACATACATGTGTTGCCAGAAAAATACCCATACACACAAAATAAAAGTTTTTTTAATTGAGTTTTAAAGAAATCCAGGTTCCAAGGAGATGCCTCCCTTTAATTTTCAAGACAAACATCTTGTCTGATACCACTGTATAAAACACTTGCTCTTTTTCTTCTTCAGGCTAACAACTTAGGTCCTTTATCAGACCAACTTATAGCAGGTAACTCTGAAATATGAAAAGATAAAGAAGAAAATGTACAACTATCCCTTATGGGTGATTCTGAGGAGATCACTAGAGTCCATTGATTACCACTGCAGATTTAGGTGCTGGGTGGTTCTGGTTGACCCTGGTCTGTGGTGCTTCCTGGCTTAGATATTATGAACAAATGACTGAGCCTTAGTTCCTCCACCAAACTATGGGCTTTTCAGTTACTGACTGAAGCATAAACCCAAAGTTTAGCAGCTTCAAGCAACTATCATCATGTATTTCCTCAAGATTGTTCTTTGGCCAGGACTCAGCTGACGGTTCACGCCAAGATCGCTCATAAAGCCACTATTGCCATCAGATGGCCTCAGTCCTCACCTTCCCACACATTGATGATGTCAGACACCAAACACTGCTTTTCCCTTGTAGCCTCCTTTTCTCCAGGGGCCGTAGTTTCAGCAGGGCTGTTGGAGCCTATGCAAAGGACAAAATGCTAACCATATTGCTTTAAGACTCCGAAGGAAAACAAGGCCACTTCCATATATTTTTGTTTAACAAGGTATATGACAAAGCTGCCCAAATGTAGCAAAGGAGAAATAGGTGTGGCTCCTGATGGGAGGAACGACAATGAATTTATGGCTAGAGGAATTCAGTTAGATCATGGCAATCCTTAAATCCTGAATGCTTATTATTGTCGCGTGGTGTTCAAGCCAAACACCTTTGCTACCTATTCTAGAGCCAGTCAGCTGTCCTGGCTGGCCCCTGGTTCTTTTTTGGTGACAATTGTTCTATCCTTGACTGACCCCACAGAGATGCAAAAATAAGGACACTGATGGTAAACATTTATTGGCTGTGCTGGCAAGCTGCCAGGCACCATTTTAAGCACTTTACTTTAGTTATTCAATACTTACAGGTGCTAGAGCTAAAATTATTTTTCAGACAAAATATTGAGGCACAGAGGAATAATGGAGCCTGAGTGGAGATGATTGTCTAATAAGGAATGGATCTAGACGGTGCACATGAGCTATGTGACCTGATTGACTCCAGAGCCCACATTGTCTAATAAGGAATGGATCTAGACGGTGCACATGAGCTATGTGACCTGATTGACTCCAGAGCCCACATTGTCTAATAAGGAATGGATCTAGACGGTGCACATGAGCTATGTGACCTGATTGACTCCAGAGCCCACATTTGCCTTATTTCTTTATTTATTGCCCATTTGTTTGCTTGGTTTTACTCCACTTTAAAAAATTGAATGGACCTATAGAACTACTGAGTTATATCATTCTAAGACTCCTTTAAAATTGAATGCTTCATGTTCAAAATATGTAATTCACTGACAAAACTTAGTCTCTTGATACAAGACACAAGGCTGAGAAATGCAATCAATTGTTTCGAATGTAAATAGACTAATCCAAAGGTTGACTCTCTGCATATTGGCTGGTCCTTATTCAGCAAAAGCTTGGGGTTCATTTATTTTCCCATTGCCCCAACTGCTATCCTGCGTGATTGGGATTAGTAACTAGACAAGACTGAGCTCCCCACCACTGGCAACTTTGCAGGTGAAAGTTCTTACAAATGCCAGTCATCCTGGTTTTCAATTAATTATTGTCGAGCACCTCGATTTACTCTTAGAAAGACTTCCTTTCTCTTTGCCTCATCTTCTCCGACGCAATTATGTTTGAAATGACGTATCATAGTAAGCTAGGTTGTTTTCCTCATAGTCTAAGAGGATCTTGGATCTTTCTCCCAGCAAGGTTCACCTCCTACTTCTTTTGGGAATGGAAGGAAAAGATGGTGCTTGTACCATCTTGAAACTGCTTTCTAATACCTCAAATAAGAGCAAGTGGGCAGAGGCATGGACTATGAGAGGCATCCCCAAGGCTCAGAGAGACTTTTAATTCATTTCTCTGCCATCATCTTACCCAGTCCCAAAGAACTTTCTCTAGCCAACTCTAGGAAGCCTGGGTAGAGATAAGAATGCAACTTTGAGTCAGGAGACCAGGACTGCAGCCCAGAGGCCCCCACTAACTAGTTGTCTGCAGCCCAGAGGCCCAAACTAACTAGTTGTCTGCAGCCCAGAGGCCCCCACTAACTAGTTGTCTGAAGCCCAGAGGTCCCCACTAACTAGTTGTCTGCAGCCCAGAGGCCTCCACTAACTAGTTGTCTAATCCTTAATAAGTTGCTTTGTCTTTCCCGGCTCATTTTCCTCATCTGTCAAGTCAAATGAAGGTTCTGGAATAGATGATCTCTAAAACCCTTCCAGCTCTACAATTCTATTCTGGGTCTCTCTGCACCTGCAGACAGACATGTGGGGGCAGGAAGGGCATTGTGGGGGAGGGATGTCACCCAGGAAATAAAACACTGTCACCTGGAACAGCCCTATGTCCTTATGTGTGCGGCACAGCACAAGTGTGTGTCAGATTATCCAAATAATTGAGTGAATTCCCTCCTTTCTTTTGCCAATGGACACACAGCTTTCCTTTGGCTGGGAACAGCAGCTGCTTCCCTGAAATTTCCATCCAGGGTTTCCATCCTCCACTGTGTCCTCTGGGAAACCTGTCATGTTTTTTCTGGATGGATGCCCATAGAATTTTAATCCAGTCAGAGAGAGAGAGAGAGGGGGGGGGAAGAAGGAGGAGGAGGAGGAGGAGGATGAGGAGGAGGAGAGGGGAGAAAGACAGACAGGCGGGGAGTAGGGGGCACAGAACTCTATGCACAACAAAAAGCAAAAAGTAGTTCGTAGTATGGAGTGACTTTTTGTTTAACTTGTTTATTTCAAGTGCTTGGAGAGTAGATGGGCATCTGCTAACAATATTATTTGTCCTGGAAAGAGAACTCTGACCAAAGCCAGTGAGTTCACATAGTTAGTTGGTTCATCTAGATGATGCCGAAGACAGCCTGTGTTGGAGACCTCCAGAGTGCTACCTTGGTCCTGACATTTCCAGACACTGAATAAATCTCTACTTCATCCCAGATAGTCCCATGTCTTCCTTTCCCAAGTAAGCCTTCGTAGATCCAATAAGCAGTAATGGTGATGTGTCTGCCTTCGGAATTTAAATTCTCCCAACTTTAAAAGATACAATGTCCCAACTAAGTTGTAGAAAGAGTCACCCCTTTCCCCAGCAATAAAAAAGTGATTCCTGAACTCTTATCCCAGACTGTTGTCAGACAACTTTGAGATGCAGAAACTGGATTTTGTTCACTCCAAATCAGGTTGGTCAGCGCAGGATGGTGGGCTCCAGAGAAAAGCTCCTGGCTAGGAATAAATAGCATGATGAAAGCAAAACTTCATGTTTTGGCTGCCATCTCATGTTATTTGGACAACACAAATGAAAACGAATGTCAAATTCTCAGAATGTTTTGGCATTAACATTAAGGGCATAGCCCTGTGTCACTTTGAGCAACCTCCATCCCTTGGGGATTCCAGAAACTCAAAGCCGGGAGCGATGGGGGAACTAAATTTAGAGCCCAGAAGAATTGGTGAAGACCTGGAACACCCATGAGGTCACAGACAGAGAGGAGTTCGAATTTTGTATTCACTGACCTGTGGCTTGGACAAGTTATTGAACTTCTTGGAACCTCCATTCATTTAGCCCTAACCTGGAAAGTCGCTACATTACTGAGAAATGGCTAAAGAATATTTAATGTGTTTAGACACCAAATATGTTAGTGCTCAAAACAAACAAACAAACAAAAGCTCTCTAGAGTTCCTACTTGTAACAAAATGCAGCTCTAAGAAAGTCTCTAAGAAAGTGGAGGGGTAGGGCCGGCTCCCCAGAAATCAGAAAGAAGTTGGCCACTTTTTTTTTTTTAAGACTTCCTCCAGGCCTTGAGCTCGCAGGCAGCAGGTGTGTCTGCCTGCTGACCCCGTGATGTCCTAGGAGGCTGCAGAATCCTAAGGCCTAGGGGCCTGGATCCATCTAAGGTTGCTTAGTTCTGTCTGGGCTGTTGCCGGGGTCCCAGTGATACTCGGGAGCAGGGAGTTAAGCCGGAGCGGGGACTCCCATTTGCTCCTAAGCAGGAGTCTGGGTGCCCCACGCTGGTTTTTCCTAGCCACCCACCACCTGGTGAGTGGGTGTGTGTCTTTGGGCTGGAATTCAGGATCGCACTCTGAGCACTGCTCCCGGCCAAGCTCAGCAAGCAAATAAAGCGCTCAATCGGGAGCATCGGAGGCATCAGAAGTCCTTCTTCACAGACGTGGTCATTGGGGCCAAGAAGGCGGGAGGTTACAGCGAACTGGATCGCGGAGGAGGGACCCTTTTTTTCTCTCCGCTTCCTTGTGTTCCTCCCAGCCGGGCAGCGACAGCGGACGTCGCTGGCAGTTGCAACGGGGTCGCCCGGGAGGTGTCCGGCCTGAGGGTTCCCCCACAGAGGTATCTTTGGGCTCTCAATCTGCCTCCTGGGATGTTCCCCCCAGTGGGCACCATTCAACACAATCACCCTGAGTATCCCCAGTCATATAGTCAAAGCCCGAGGTCTACTTTGGAATGGACCAAACGCTGTTACCCCTAAGCAGCCGGAGGTGGCATAGAGAGGAGAGCAGTTACCCGGCTCAGCCCGCCCCCTCCACGTTCAACAGTCCCGAGGGACCGCTGCGGTGGCCTGGAGGTGACAGCCGGGCGGTGGGGCGGGCTCGGAGCCCCTCGGAGGCCGCCACACACACTCGCTGTCCTCCCCACTCACTCCCTGCCTCCCACCTTCTCTCCAAGACCCCCGCCCCTCCCCCGCCCGCCTCCTCCCCATTCTTGGAATTGTGTGGAAAAATTCTCAGCCAAACCTCCCACCTCTCCTCTCCTCTCCCCCCACCCCACTCCCTTTTAAAAACCCCCTTTCCTCCGCGGCCCCTGCACTCTTTGTGAATGAGGGCCGGGAATACGGCCCTTCCCCCGCCCAGGAGCCACGCCAGACCGCCGCACTCAGAGGACTGTTTCTTAATAGTCCAATTAGATAATTGCCATCTTTCACTCCTTTTGCTCCGCATTTCCCATAAAGGAATGAATGGGGAGAGCGGCGTGGAGAGGGCTTCTGCCCCGGCAAGGTGACGAGAAGGGCTGGAGCAAGCTCCTTGCACAAGGCCATGCGCTTGAATTGAATCATTGTGGCCTAATCAATGCTGTTATTGGATTACTGGCTGTTGCTTTTCTCAAAGACATTGTAGCAAGACAATGAAATAGCTGGGGGAAACTTTTTTTTTTTTTGAAGCAGATCTCACAGTTGAGATTCCCTCTCTCTCTCTCTCTCTCTCTCTCTCTCTCTCTCTCTCTCTCTCTCTCTCTCTCCACCCCCCCCCTTTCCTGCTGGACTCTGAGTACAAAGCTGCCCTTTGAATGGGCTGCCTGAGGGCTGCTGGAGGTGCAGGCATGAAAAAAAAAATCCAACTGAGGCTCCAGGAAGAGGGGCGGCAGTTTAAGATGGCTGTCAGCATCGAGGTGTGTTAAGGAGTCGCTTGGGGAGAAAGCTTGGCTTTTTTGGAGTGTGTGTGTGGGAGACTTTAGGGGGAAACTTTTCTCCTCCCCCTTCTCTCCCCACCCAGAGGCAATTGCTTTCTTCAGCGACAAGAACTGAGGGGGTACCCTCCCCCCCTCATAGAGAGACTGGAGGAAACCCCCTTTAGCCAGTATGTGAGCAGGAAGGTCAAAGGCAAAGAGAAAGTTAATAATGCCTGCTAATGGTGCTAACAATTCAGGATGAATCTTGTCAAAAGTTTTTCTGGAAGTGTGGGTCTTTGATTGTGTTTCCCGAAAGCAAGACCAATCATTTCCGTTTATTCACTGGCTAAACCCTTACTTGATTGGGGACAAGGACAGAAACCATCCATTACGATCTGATATATTATCCAAACAATTTAGTGTATTCATGAGGTAACTGAAACGTGGGGGCTGCGAAATTACCCGTAATCAATTGCAACAGCGAGTGTGCGTCCCCCCGGGTGTCGGACAACCACAACTCGGCCGTCTCAGTAACAGGCGGAGCCGCCGCGTTTCGGAGTTGCGCTGTTCGCTACCTGATCGCCAGCCTGGGGACACTGGACGTGCTCAGAGGACGCGGGCGCTGACGAGGCGGCCTCGCCACTGCTCCACCGGGATCCTGGACCAGACCGGCCGCCTCTCTGCGAGCGCGCCACTCTCCTGCCGCCGCTGACCCTCCGCGGCCGCCGAAGCCACCCCGCGGGGACATTCATTCTCGCGGGCGAAGGAGCTTAGGGGCTGCGTTGTAGGGGTTTTGTCCCCTTCTGCCTCTTTTTTTCCCTCCCCCTCCCCCCTTTTCTTCTTTTCTGTGTTGTTTTGCCTATGTTCGGGAAACCAGACAAAATGGACGTCCGGTGCCACTCGGACACGGAGGCCGCCAGGGTCTCGAAGACCGCGCACAAGGAGAGCCGGGAGATCAAGGGCGCCGAGGGGAGCCTTCCGGCCGCCTTCCTCAAGGAGCCGCAGGGCGCCTTTTCGGCGTCTGGCGCTTCGGAAGATTGTAACAAAAGTAAATCCAATTCCTCCGCAGACCCGGATTACTGTCGCCGGATCCTAGTCCGAGGTAGGGATGGGCAGGGCTTCGGGACGCGTTCTTTTGGGGGTGATTCCCTGGCCGCAGCTGCGCGCCGCCCAGGGCTGGCGAGGACTTGGGAGAAAGTTGTTGCTGGTCTTCTCTCTCCGGTCTGACCGGCCTCAGGGGACCGAGCCTGGGGCTCCCCTGAATGCGCTCTCCTGGGGCCTCGGCCCTAGCAGCCCTGAGGGGCCCCGCCAGCCCAGTTACGGAGAGGAACCCAGGCGCTGCGAGGAGTGGGCAGGCCACCAAGCTGGGCTTCGGACCCCGGTCCTCAGGGGGACGTGAACGCGTCCTCCGGGATAAGGACCTACAACGGGTAGGCGGCCTCCGGGCTTCTGAGCGCACCCAAAAGAACCCTGGGCGTGGAAGAGCAGCCTTCGGCCACAGGATAGCGCCCGGCCAGTTGGCAGACTGGGCTGAGGGCCCCGGCTCTGAGCTCCCGGCCTGGCCGCTGCCACCTAGAAAAACCACCGAGCTGGGTAGCGGGGCTGCGGATGCCGCCTTCTTGCTTGATTCGGCCTCGCTCAAGAAGCAGCGTGTGCTCCTCCCGGGCATTAGCGGCGCCGAGGCCGGCTTCAGCCCGCGCCGCCCCCGCCAGCAGAGAGCCCAGCAGATAGCCAGGCCCCGCAAGCGGGTTTTCGGTCCCTCCTCCTGCTGCTTCCTGGGTAGGAGCGGGCCAGTGACCCTGGGTGGGGGTGGGGACCGCAGAAGTACAGGCTGCTCTGCAGTCTGGGGCCATGCTGGGGTTGGGGTGATCAGTAACGGCCCCCTCTGGGCTACTGGGGACTCGGATCACGCAGTAGAGGCCCCCTAGGCCAGAAGGAACATCCACCTATTTAGAACTCAGTTTTTCCCTCCTTCAGTGTTTGGGGTCTTCTGCCAAGACAAAGTCTGGTTACTCTTCCATTTAATACTATGAAGTTAGCCCCTTTGGTCTCCATACACCCACAGGGGGCTCGGCTTCACGGCTGCGGCCACCCCTACACCCGCCGCATCCTGCTGGAGACTTGTCCCTAGCTTGCTCGGGGCAAAGAGGAGGAGAAAACTGGAGGGTTCTGGTGGCTGACATGTACCCTTCCCTAGATGCCAAGGGGTCTATCCGAGAAATCATCCTGCCCAAGGGCTTGGACCTGGACCGGCCCAAGAGGACACGCACGTCCTTCACGGCGGAACAGCTCTACCGGCTGGAGATGGAGTTCCAGCGTTGCCAATATGTGGTGGGCCGGGAGAGAACCGAGCTGGCTCGGCAGCTCAATCTTTCCGAGACCCAGGTACCCAGCTGCTGGGATGCTCACAGCACCAGGCTTTCTCTTCCCAGCACCCCAGCCTGCCATTCCTCAGTTTCCCTTGCTTTGGACCGAACCTCCCAGGGACGTGGAGGAGTTGGGGTGGACAGGATGAGTCTGAGATTTTCTCCTCTTTCTTAAACTGTCACTTCCTTTCCTCATCCGCAAGTCCTCCGTGGTCTAATTTCCGCACACCTTGACTTGGCCCATGGGACTCCATATTTCATCCTTTTGGAATTCTTATTGGCTCTCAGACTTTAGAATTTTTGGATGAATTCTAATTTATCAAAAGCTGATCTCCTCCCCCCCCCCGCGCCACTGTTTGAATATATACCATCTTGCTTATATTCCCAGTCACATCCCGTTTTAGGACTTTTAGGTTTATCCAACACCCAGATCCATTCTGCAGGAAGAAGGATTAGAAAGCGGTGCCAACTCTCTAAGACCGGCCTGTGCAAATATGGCAGCCCCTACTCCTTTAAAAAGCCAGCCCTGAGCACCACTCTGGGATCCTCAGAGGCACTGTCCTCTGTGACAGTGACTGAGTATAGGATGGTCAGTAGGTCTGGTGACTTGGGTGCCAGCACTGCACATTGCATCTTTTGCATTTTAGATTCTCTCCTTGCCTTAAAGTCCCATGTTGCTCTGGAACTGACCATGAGAGTCATGAGCTTTACAGATGCTTCACAAGGCTGAGAGGGTTTTCCCTGTGTGGGCTGTTTGGGGGTTGACCAGAGTGTGCAAATAGCTCGGCAGCTCTCTCTGGTCTCTTTTCCTATGCCCAGCCTTGAAGCAGGTGGAGAGCAT
This sequence comes from Ondatra zibethicus, assembly GCA_004026605.1. Lineage (NCBI taxonomy): Eukaryota > Metazoa > Chordata > Mammalia > Rodentia > Cricetidae > Ondatra > Ondatra zibethicus. Next base: position 329,608 of record PVIU01000097.1, on the reverse strand, counting down.
TTTAGGCCTAAAATCCAGGCTGAATACTGAGAACCGAAGACAGAATAGGTGGGGAAAATCTGAGTTTGAGATGGCATAGTAACGTGTCTTACTGTCTGTGTTAACCCCCTTTAGCTTGTAAAATCTAAATAGAATGTTTATTTTTTTTCCAATATAGCCACCGCCCTCTATTCTAGGTCAGAAGAGATAGAAGGGGAACCAGGCATTGGCATGTATCTAGTCTACATCAGGTTCCTAAGACTCCATGACTCCAAAGTCCTCAATGGAGTGCAGAGGAAGTGATAGTTAAGAGTATCATTAAGGTGGAGAAAGCTTGGCCTATGAAGTCCACCCGGCTTCCACCCACCTTCTCTGTCTGAGGCTGGTTGGTGGTCAGTCTTTGGCCTAACAAGCAAGAAACAACCCCCCCGCCCTCCCCCCGAGTCTCTAAAAGGCACAGATAGATTTTCTGTGGCCAAATTTGAACTCATTGGTCTATCGACCTGGATCTAGAAAGGCTGAAAAACACTGCTCCGCAGCCACCTCAGCTTCCTGCACAACCTTCCCAGGCCTTAGGATCTCAGGCTGTGCTGATTCACCGGTTTGTGAACACGAAACACCTCCGTGGGTATCTCAGCCGCACAGTGAAATATCTGTCTTCCTTCCTTGTTAGTGTCGTGGACGGACATTTCATTACTTTGCTTTCGTAGCCCTCTCTGGCCTAGGCCTGCTTGCGTGACCCGGAAGCTTAGCCCAGTGAAATAGTGTCCCCCTCGTGGTGGCTCTTGCTTCGCTAGCAGCTTTAGAGCCTTGATCCTCTGATGTGGGGTGGAGCTGCGGCTAGGGCTGGGGTTGGGGGAGGGTCCCAATAACCCAGGTATCCCCCCCAAAAAAAACCCCTGCTGCCTTTGACCCTGCTCTTTCCTGTTGCTCTCTCCCACTTTTCCTCCTGCATCTCTGCGCTCAGGTGAAGGTCTGGTTCCAGAATCGGCGAACCAAGCAGAAGAAGGACCAGGGCAAGGACTCCGAGCTGCGCTCCGTGGTGTCAGAGACCGCCGCCACGTGCAGTGTGCTGCGGCTTTTGGAGCAGGGCCGCCTGCTGTCGCCGCCCGGCTTGCCTGCCCTGCTGCCGCCCTGTGCCACCAGCGCTCTCGGCTCGGCTTTGCGCGGGCCCAGCCTCCCAGCTCTGAGTGCTGGCGCTGCCGCGGGCTCGGCCGCCGCCGTCGCCGCCGCTACTGCCCCGGGCCCCGCAGGCGCTGCGTCTCAGCACCCGCCAGCCGTGGGCGGCGCTCCCGGCCCAGGGCCTGCAGGGCCGGGAGGACTGCATGCGGGAGCACCCGCTGCCAGCCACGGTCTCTTCAGCCTGCCGGTGCCGTCGCTTCTAGGCTCTGTTGCCAGCCGCCTGTCCTCCGCCCCGTTGACGATGGCTGGTTCGCTAGCTGGGAATTTGCAAGAACTTTCAGCCCGGTACCTGAGCTCCTCGGCCTTCGAGCCTTACTCCCGGACCAACAATAAAGAAGGGGCCGAGAAAAAAGCGCTGGACTGATTTTAAGTGTTACCCTGTATTTATATTTATAACATCTATTGTGATGGTATTTATGGACTCGCGCGCCTTAGGCGCCCAATGCTCCTGCGCTGGCCTTCCTGGCCCCCACTAGGCCTCTGACTGCTCCCCCCCCCGCTCCCCCTCCCCACAGGCTACTGATTTCATCTCAACTGAGCTGTTTTTGTTCTCTCTGCTTTTCCTTCCTCCCTCCAGCCCCAGCTTCCTTCTGAAACCAGGAATGATCCAAAGAATTGGGGAGAAATACCCGAATTAGCAACCTGGTTCCCCCAGCCTTGCCAGCCAGGGAAGGAACAGACTGAGCCTAAGTCAGCGCCCCCCCCCGCTCTCCCCGCCCCCCACTCTGGATAAGGGACGCTGCGCACTGCTCCCATGAGTTTTTGCAAGAGGAAATATGTTCGTAGGCCGCCAGGGACTGAGAACGCTTCTTGGTTTCTTTAGACTCCCCCCCCCCAAAAAAAAAGGCCTATCCCCTCTTGTCAGAGAGACCAAGGCTTTTGGGAGTTCCTGGCCCCGGATTTTAGACCTCAGGATAATTGGTGCAAACTCCTGTCCGAAGAGCTGATGGGTTTTTTCCCTTTAGAGAAGCTCTAATCGCTATCTCCTCGACCCCGAGAAACGATAAATCAAATGTCTTGCTAGGCAAAGGTGGTAATAAATTTGATCTAACAGCAATAAAACAAGAGTAATTGTTACATAAAACCAGATGAAGTGTTACCTATTTTTAAGCACTCATAAGTAGTTGAGTTTGCAAAGTACAAGAAATTCGGGCTAGAGACTGCACCACGGGGCAGTGCAAAATTAAAATCCAGAGTGCTGTGACTATAGATAGGAACTTAAAGAGGAAAGGCCAGTGATGCCTAGAAGATTCAAAGAAAGATTCAGAATCTTCTTTTCTGGGGCGTGGGGGGAGTGTGCTGATCAGAGCCCTGGCCCATAGCTTCCTGTTCCTCTCAGGAGAGCGCGGTGCCTGGTGGCAGTCTCCCAGACACGAAATTACTGCAGAAGGGCTGGGGTTGGAAGTAAATCAACACCCCAACACCTGCTGCTTCGTCTTCTGAACTCTACAAAGGCTTTTCTTGATGCAGGAAGCTCCCGGATTTCCGAACCCTAGCCTTCCGAAGGACAGGTTGGGGTGTCCGGCAGTGCGGCCTTCACCGGTTCTAGTTCCTTGCTGCCAGGGGTTCCCTGCAGGGCCCACCAGACACCTCTTCCTCCTCAACCCCAGGGTGTCAGTCATCCAGAGTGAGAACCCTTACCACCACCACGTGGGTGCAGCCTCAGCCCTAACAGCAACCCCAGCCCCCAGAGCCACCTCCACTGCATTTTAACCAAAACCACAGGCCCAGAGCGCGAGGTGCCTCAGTGTCTGGAATGTATTCACGCATCTGAAACAAGCGCAAAACGTTAAAAGAAAATTAGTAACTTTATTGTAAATTATTTACATGCGAAGATTTTTCCCTTTTCTTTTTCCCATTTCTTTTCTTGTTTCACTTTTTTCTTTTTGTCCCCCCCCCTCTCTCTCTCGCTCTTAGGTAAATAGTGAAGAAAATAACGAACGATTCAAACGCGGGTAGGTGTCACTGAATCCTGGCTACTAACTGTGTTCTGGATGTCTTGGCTCTTTGGATGTTTTTGTATTTATGTGGTGAGAGTGAAAAATATATATCTATGATGATAAAGTGTATTTTTGTCCTATATTTGAGATTTTAAAAAAACACACATACATACACGCACGCACACACGCACAGAAAAAGAGAAGATCCAGCAAATGATGAGTCTCAGGGTTAGGATGCGAGTCCTGGAAGAACAGGGAGGAGGAAGAGCAGGGAGGAGGGCCGGCGCACCACTGACACTCAGGCGAGTGAACTTTGTGGAGCAGGGGTGGGGGTGAGGCGGCATTTTGTCCCTGAGTCGACCTGCCTCTGGTCCTAAGTCCTTTTTGATCTTGCCTTCTTTGTCCGAAATATAGGTTTCCCAGTGCTGTTCTTTCTGTCCTGCACAAGTTTCTGTCTAACGCTCTCCGTGTTTCTAGAGTTTTCCAGCTGCTTCAACATTGGGATTTTGTACAAATCCGCGGTTCCGGACAAGCAATATTTTAATTAATTTCTTTTGACTTAGAATTCTCTTGGCCCTTAAACAGAAACCTTGAAAGCCAAAGAACACGAACTAGATATTAATCCCTGGGTGCGTGTGGGTGAGGGACTCTTCATCCCGCTCCTAGGTTGGAGACTGTGGCCCAGGATGGAGGCATTGGTCTGGACTTGGGGATGGTGGGAGTGGTCTTGGGAGATGCTGGCAGTGGACATGACCTCCCCAAAAACTCAAGCAGTGGACATAACAGAAGGTCCACAGGGTGGTATCCCCACAAGTCGGTGTTGCTAGTGCAGAGATCACAGTTTCCAGTCGGTCGTTGCAGGGCAGCCCCTGAACCCCAATTCATATGCTATGCTTGCACTCCCCAGGGGAAGAATCCAAGACAGGGAGAGGTGTCAGTGTGTATAGCAGATCCTTGAAATGCTGAGGAGGGACGGGATGGGGGAGGTGTGGGGGTGTCTAGGGCTCTGGATTCTGCTGACATCAGAGTAGCAGCCCACACACAGTTCATTTTTTTGCTTTTCAAAGTCGGTCTCACACCCTCAGTTCTGTGTTCTCTCTCTCTCTCTCTCTCTCTCTCTCTCTCTCTCTCTCTCTCTCTCTCTTCCTCCCTCCCTCCTCTCTTCCTTCCTATTCTCCTCCCTCTCTCCCTCCCCCTCTCTCTCCTAGATTCCGTCTCTCCCCTACCCTGGCTGCCCCGAAGCCAAGGCTGTAGATGGCTCGGTCTTTCTCTGTCAAAGCTGGTGGCTGGGGACTTCCTGGGATCAGAAAAGGAGGGAGAAGGTGGCATAATCTTATGGAACAAAAGAAAACACAAAAACCCATCTTTTGGTCCCCAACAAGCTTAGACTCACTGCAACAGAGGCCGGGAAGGTTTCTTTCCAGCTCCCCCCGCCCCAACTTGCCACTTTGCTTTCTTCACCCCAGAAGGAAAAGTACCCCCACCCATGCCTCTCCGGGTCACCTCCCTTCCCTGTTTGGCTCTAAGCAAAGCAACTAAGCTTGGCGCCTGCCACTTAGGGAGCACAATTGTTCTTAAGGGGCCTCTTCTCCCATGAAAATGAATCACAATTTTAATTAAAAAACCGTTTGTAGACAATCCATTTAATCTCAGTGGCTGTCTTGTTCCCCTCCTTCTGCAAGGGCCTCAAGCAAGCTGCCTTACTTTCTGGAGGCCTCTGGAACTGGAGACTCATAGGCCAGGAAAGAGGCAGCTGGCTCCACTTGGGAGAAGGTGGGAGGGCTCCTGGGAGGATAGGAACAGCTGGGGTGGGGGCTGCTAACAGGACTGTCATTCTCGGGCCAAACAAAGTGTTGTCATCCAAGGCTGTAGAGCAGAAAGGAAAGAAAACCTTCCTCCAACCCCCTGTGGCTTTGCTGCTCAGGTCTGGTAAGTCTTTTAGGAAGCCGGTGGCTCAGGGACTCAAATCAGCCCACTCTTTTTGGGTGGGCCTAACTCCCAGTCAGATAGATGTGCTGCTCCTCTCTTGTGGCGGCGTCAGCCTCTCTTTAGGTCTTACAAATAGGGATGCACAAATACACACACACACACACACACACACACACACACACTCACACACTCTCTCTCTCACACACACACACTCTCTCTCACACATACACACACACTCTCTCACACACACACTCTCACACACACTCACACTCTCACACACACTCTCTCACACTCACACACACTCTCTCTCACACTCTCTCTCTCTCTCTCTCTCTCTCACACACACACACACACACACTCCTGACTTGTTTCAAGTGAAACTCCCTTTCCTTGTTTCTCTGCATACAAGCAGACAGACACTGTGTCTTTTTCTTGATTGGAAAGAGGCCTTCTATCTTATTGCTACATTGTCTGCCCACTCTAGGAAGTCTTTCCAAGGTTCTCTGAAGAGATTTCCATGGCACGTACTTCGAACTTCCTGATATCCTGTGTCTAAGGAACTCCATTACACAGCTGATCAGAACTTAAACCCTTAACTAGCTCAAAGTCTTCCAAGATACAACTTCAATGCCACCTGGGTCAGCCTTTTATAGGGCCAATTCCTTAGCTCTTCCCCTATTTGGGGAATCAGAAGTTTTGGGGTTGTGCTTTGTGTGGGGGGGGGTTGGGTGGGGGGGTGGGAGGGTGGATGCGCGCGTGTTGCACATGGATGACAGAGAAAAATGTTGAGTCTCTTTCTCTCTCACTTTCCACCTATTTCTTAAGACAGAATATCTCACTGTACCTGGAGCTTACGGATTCAACACATTAGAAGGCTAGGGTGCCCCAGAGATCCTCTTGTCTCTGTCCCAGAAGTGCTAGGTTTACAGGTGCTTGCCACCACACTAGGGTTTTTACATGGGTGCTGGGGATTCAGACTTAGGTCCTTATGTTTGTGTGGCAAGCACTTTGCCTCTGAGCCAACTGCCTAGCCCCAGGTTGTGTATTTTAAACAAGTTAATGTTTGAGAGGCACTGCATTAACTGACAGCCTACCCACTAAACACTCTCCAACATGTGACCCAGGGACTAGGAGCTGGTGGAAATGCAATGACTGTTTGGTAAACAAATTAATCCCCCCTTTCTGACCCGGTATAGGGTTTCTTGGACTATACATTGTAATTGAATGCCATTTTTATACAGGGAAATCCTTACATTTCACAGCGATTTTTACTTAAATACGTGTCAGGTTGTTGGATCAGAGAGGAAAGAGGACTCTTGCCTGGGTTCTAAGCTCTCTGTGAGGGTCTTTTGTAAGCTCAGTTTGGACCACCTTGTTGAACACATCCCTGCTGTCTTTCAGGCCTGGTGATTAAGAAAGAACAGGTCAGGAGCCCCTTAGGTCTGCTGAACTTATGTCCTTTTGGAGAGACACCAGAGTGTGTGTGGGGGAGCACCACCAGAACAGAAACCCCAATGAGGCACATTGGCTTATATCCCCTTTCTAATGTGGAGTCCCCTGAGAGGTTATCATGCATACACGGCAAACCCCCTAGCACTGAGTTCCATTCCAGCCTTTCCCCTTACCCAGAACACAGAAATTATTGTGCTGACTGTAGCATTCTTGGGGGGGAAATCATATCATATATGTATGCAATTTTAATATAAAAATTTTTATCTTCCTATCAAATGGCATAGGAAAAATTTTCACTGAAAACATTTGCTATGCATGTAAAAATATAGACAGCAACAACACGAATGCAGACACATGTTCCTCAGTATATCAGACTAACGACTCTGGCTTGATAAACAAAGGAAAAACAATCTGTGTTAGTGGTTGTTATTTGTGATTTTGGAGTCAGATGGTTCAAACCTCAGGTTTACCACTGAATAGTTGGAGTTCGGATGGAGCACACAGCGGGTTGTTCTAAGCCCATGTCTCTGTGCCAAAATGAAGACATTAATGGTCCTTCCTGCTCAGCACTGTCCTGGGTGATTAAGACAAGGAAAAGCATACAGTAAAAGCTTTGTGCAAAGTCTACACTTAAGGGCTGGAGGCTCAGCAGTTAAAACCCTTTCCTGTTCTTGCACAGGACCTGGGTTCAGTTCCCGGGTTCACTTACCCTGTGGCTAGCAACTGTCTATAAGCCCAATTCCAGGGGATCCAATGCCTTCTTTTAGCCTTCATGGGCACCAAGCACGTACATGGTGTACATACATAGTCAGGCAAAACACCCATACACATAAAATAAAAATAAATAAGTCTTAAAAATATAAAACAAAAGAGTGAAAAGCTTATACTCACGTACTAGTTATTTATTATGAAACTGTGGCAGAGGGACTCCCTCTTAGCCTCAGTTTACCTACCTGTAGAAGGAATGGGTGCTTGGAGTATGGCTGGCCCACTCATAAGGGATTCCACTCCTGCTTTTAGACTGAATACCACACACATTAGTAAACACAACGTTTTTTATTTTCTCCAAATGATGGATAATCGTTGCAGCGACTTGACAGCTACCGACCCTTAACTGTCCATCCTATGGAGTCTGATTGCCAGGTCAGGCCCCATTCCTGAGGAGTCACCAATGACTGTAGACACAGGGGTACACATGGATCTTACACCTCAACCTTCAATAGCTTTCCTTCAAACGTTGGTGTGTTGCATGAGGTTTCTGTTGAGAGTCCAGCAATATTTGACTTCCAGCCAATCCTGCCTCCTTCCTTCCTTTTCCCCCATAGCTGTTGAGCTGGAATGGAAGCCTCTGTGTTCATCTTTTAGCTTTGTGGGGGAAGTCTTTGAGAATCCATATAGGAAAGAGCATGTAGAGGTAGCAGTGAGGAAGCCTGAGGGCTTAGAGTGTGAGATGCTGGAAGCAAATAACAGCTGGGAAATCAGGGGAGTGACTTTTAGAATTTACCATGAAGGTGGATGAGGAAGTCACTGGGAAGTGCTCCCCAGGAGATGATGGAAGCTAGTCTCACCTTTCAGATATCTTCCTGGAAGTTGGGGGAGAAGTCCAAGGGAGGTTGTGTGGAAACAGAAGGGCATGAGTTCTGAGGCAAAGGCCCATTAGTGAGTTCACTCCTATAGAGACTCTAGGTTGAGGGAGTGCTGCTGCTGCTGTTGCCACTGGTGATGGTCGGCTGGTCCAGAGGCAGCAGAGAGATGGATTCAAGGCGTTTTGCCATGAAAAGAATCCATATTTTTGTATCAGACTGGAGGTACCTGGTGGTGGTGGTATCGATTGCTTTCAAGACTGGGTCCAAATGGAGCTTTGAAACCATTTCCCTGGCCCCCAGACGGGAAGTACATGTGGAGCCTGAAGCTAAGAAGGAACTGGATTGGATGTGGAAAAAAACAATTGGTCTTTTTTACTTGTCAACTTGTATGCTTTGTTAGGATGTTATCTTGAATTTGGTTCCTATTATAATACCTTTCCTTCTTTTTCAGGTGGCCTTTTCCTAGAACTCCTTTTATTTTAGGGTTGAACTTCAACTTCAGGACTGACTTTTCCCATTTCCTCCCTCCCTCCTTCTCTCCCTCCCTCCCTCCCTCTTTCCTCCCTCCCTTCCTTCCTCCCTTCCACCCTCCTTCTTTCTCTTCCTCTTCCTGCCCTGTCCAATGTCTCACATAGCCCAGGCCAACCTCAGACTCACTATGTAGCTAAAGATGACTGAATGTCTGATCCCCCTGCCTTTATCTGGGTGCTGGGATTACAGGTGTGTACCACCACCCCCAGTTTATGCAGTGCTGGGGATCGAACCCAGACCTTTATGCTTGTAAGCAAGTACATTTTATTACTCTATTTCTTTCTTATCGTGTGATGTTTTAAATGAATTATTATGTATAACACACTTAAGACTTTACTAATCTAGCTGACTTTATGTACTAATACATCTAGTAAATTTTTCATTGTATGTCATGTGGTGTCTCCACTTCAATTTTGAGCCAGGGTCTCTCACTGAACTTGAAGATCACTAGTTTGTCTAGATTGCCTGGCCAGTGAACCTTAGAGATTCTTCAGTGCCCACTCCCCCATCCTTGGCATTACAGACATGTGCTGTAGCACCCAACTTAGTCACTGAATCATCTCTCCAGCCCATCATTTTGACTACTACATTTTTACTAAGAGCTGAGTTTTGTCTTTTTCTAAATTTTAATTTAATTTATTATGGACTAGTGTTTTTTCCTGCATATCTGTCTGGGTTCCACGTGTGTGCCTTGTACCCACAGAGGTAAAAAGAGAATATCAGATTCCATATAACTGGTTACAGATGGTTGTGAACCACCATGTCAGTCTGGGAATCAACCCCAGGACCTCTGGAAGAGTAGCCAATGCTCTAAACTACTGAGTCATACAGTTTAGTATGAAATCAAATAGTCTATGTGGCTATTAAAATTAAATGTCCAATCAAAAGTCAATTCCAGAGTTGCATTGAACACAGTTCAAGTGCTTTCTGGCCAGATACAGCTACCACACTAGACAGTATAGCTATATGGCTTGCCTGTTCCAGAAAGTCTCTATTGGATAATGTTCCTCTAAATGCTTTCTAAACATTAATAAACTATTTTGTTCTTGTTCCAATGTCTTGTTCTTTGTATCTCTGAAGATATTAATAATAACTTCTTTAATGTTGCTTCAAAACTCTTTTATTCTGTTGGATCATTCATGTAGATTAGGCCACCTATAACCAAAGCCAAGCTTTCTGTACCTAGATGGGCTTGGTGGTTACTGAGCTTTAATGCATGGTGATCTGGCAGGGATGTTCATACAGAGATGAAGGCATACATCAGTCTTCTCTCTCACGCTAGAGTCTTCAAAGGAGAATTGTGTGTCTCCTGACTGGAGGGTATGGTGTGGTAAGGGTGGTTGGGAACCTTACTAAATGGGTAGATGTAGATTCTTAATCTATTCTTCTTGGATTTTAAACCCACTGAACTTTTTGTCTTCCAATTTGGAGTCTTTCTGGTTTATTACATCCAGAAGAAGGCAGCTAGTCTTTTGCTGATGTCCCAGGAAGATCAGCTGTCAGCTACTCAGAGGCCAGAGACCAGATCACATCAGGAGTTCAGCAACTTCCTTTGTTTTGTTTTTGGGTTTTTCGAGACACGGTTTCTCTGTGTAGTCCTGGCTGTCGTGGAATTCATCCTGTAAACCAGGCTGGCCTCAACCCCAGAGGCCACCTCCTTGAGACCTGTGCCACTGTGCCCAACCTACGTCTTTAATCTTCTGTGCCACTGCGCCCAACCTACGTCTTTAATCTTCTGTTAATCTTTTTCTGTTGCTGTTGCGTTAGTCTTTTGTTTGTTTGATTTGAGACAGCATCTCAGTGTATATACAGTGTTGGCTGGCCTGGCACTCTCAGTGTAGACCAGGCTGACTTCACTCATAGACATTACTCCCTTGCTGCCTCTGAAATGCTGAGATTAAAGGCGTATCCCACCCCACCGTGCCTGGCTTATTTACTTATCTTATACAAGTGTCTTAGCCAGACGTCCTATTGCTGTGATGAAACATCATGACCAGAAAGCACGTTGGGGAAGAAAGGGTTTCTTTGGCTTACACTTATTTTTAATTAATTTTTTGTGTATGAGTGGTCTATCTGCATGTATGACTTTATGCCAGAAGAGGGCATCAGATTTCACTATAGATGGTGGTGAGCAGTCATGTGGGTGCTGGGAGTAGAACTCAGGACCTCTGGGAGAGCAGCCAGAGCTCTAACCACTGAGCCCCCTTGGCCCACACGTCTACATCACTGATCATCATTGAAGGAAGTTGGGGCAGGAACAGGGAACCTGGAGGCAGGAGCTGATGCAGAGGCCATGGAGGAGTGCTGCTTACTGGCTTGTTCTCTATGACTTGCTCAGCCTGCTTCTTTCTTTATAGAATCCAGGACCACCTGCCCAGGGATGGCACCACCCACAATGGTCTGGGTCGTCCCCCCCATCACTAATTGAGAAAATGCCCTACAGCTGGATCTCCTGGAGGCATTTTCTCATTTGAGGCTCCCTCCTCTCTGATAACTCTAGCTTGTGTCAAGTTGACATAAAGCCATTTAGCACAACATGCAATCTTACCGGACTTGTTACTTACCATATTTATTTTGTGGATTGGAAGGTTTTTTTCTTTCTTAGTTTTCCAAGATTAATCAAGGTACCTTGTTGTAAGAGGCCGCTTATTTGTTCCCGGCTGCTCAGACCTGAAATAACCACACAGAAACTATATTAATTAAATCACTGCTTGGCCTATTAGCCCTAGATTCTTATTGGCTAACTCTTACATATTAATTCAACCCATTTCTATTAATCTGTGTATTGCCACGAGGCTGTGGCTTACCAGGTAAAGTTCCCAGCGTGTCTCTGTCTCTGGCAGGGCTACATGGCTTCTTCTGACTCCTCCTTCCTTCTCCCAGCATTCAGTTTAGTTTTCCCTGCCTAGCTCTACTCTGCTCTATCAAGCCAAGCCACTTTCTTTATTCATTAACCAATAAAAGCAACACATAGACAGAAGGACCTCCCACATCAGTACCTTATGAAAAATAATGACCCTTGTTGGGACTTGCTGAAAATGCAATGAGCTTTCACTTTTGATAACAGCCCATTCGTCTAGTTGTGTGGTGGAAACTGCTGCCATGCCTCCAGGGCCATGGGAACCGTTCTTATGATACCTGGTTCTGATAATGAGCCCTTCTCTGTGGGAAGAACGACAGAGGGCAACTCCACTCAGAGTGAGAAGCGTCCTGAGCGTGGGTGGTAACAGGCTCCTAGCACGTCTTCTGTGTCTTTGGGCAGAGACCATTTACTAGCTGTTCCATTATTGCCCTGCTCCTTGAGGCCAGCCTATACGGCTCATCTGGGTATGCAGCCACACTGACCACAACGACAGTTTCCAACTCTGGATTGTGGTTCCCCTATTGTCTAAAAGCTTTCAGTGGTCTCCTTTTAACCAGATGACACATTCAGCTTCCTTCTGTGGTTGACAAGACCGCTCATCATGGAGCTTTGCCCATTGCTCTTCGTTCCTACATGAGTGCATTATGGCTTGGTCTTCGCGGTTTTACATATTCAGATCACCTGGTCTTGTGTACGCGCTCCTCACAATCCTCACTAATGACTTCTGGTCCTCCTTCAGGACTTAGTTAGGTGTCACGTCTGTTGAGACACGTTCTCAGATCTTCCAGGTCAGAAGCTGACAGGTTGTGTTCTCACAGAAGCCTGGGCTCTTCCTCTTGTCTTTATGTGATGGTTGGCTTCCTTGTCTGCTTCCGTAGTACCCTGCAGGAGCTATAACAGCATCTACTCACCCACATTCACCCTTAAGAAAGTGCTTGGGTTACAGTCGGTTTTAATAAGTATTTATTGAGAAGTTATTGTTGTTGGGGCTGATGAGATGGCTCAGTAGTTAAGAGCACTTGCAGCTCTGGCTGGGGACTGGAGTTTGTTTACCCCACGCACATGGGGTGCCTGGTAACTTTCTATAACTCTAGCTCCAGGGGAATCTGATGCCCCCTACTGGCTCCTGAAGGCACCTGCATACATGTGCATATACATCCAAACGTGTCCAGAGACATAATTAAAATAAAATCTTTTTTAAAAATTTAGGGAACAGAGAGACGACTCAGAAGTTGAGAGGAACTAGATGCTCTTCCAGCAAACCCAGACTCAATTCTCAGCACCCCCACAGCAGCTCAAAACGGCACATGATTTAAGTCCGGGGTGGGGGGCGTCTAACACTTTCTTCTGGCTTTGCCAGGCACTGCACACATGTGGTACACAGACATGCCTGCAGGCAAAACACCCATGCACATAAAATGCTTTCAAGTCTCTTCTCTTAGAGGATACCTGAAACAGCCACCTGGCCTATGAATCAAGAAGTAAAGCTCTCAGCTACTGCTCCAGGGCTATGCCTATTTGCTCCCCGCCAGGATGATCATGGACTCACCCTCTAAAACTATAAGCAAGCTCCCAATTAGATGCTGTCTTTTATAAGCATTACCTTGGTCATGGTGTCTCTTCACAGGAACAGAACAGCAGCTAAGACACCAAGTATGGTACCACCTACCTGTGAGCCCAGCCCAGGGGAGGTGGCAGCAAAAACCACTCAAGGTTCGAGCTCATCTCTGGCTACCCAGTGAGTTCCACGCTGTCCTAGGATATATAAAATCCTGTTTCCAAAAATATGGCTATAAAATATGATCTGACATATTACATATAATTTGGAAATCTATATAGTCTCCTTCGATCTTTACGGTGTCCTTCTAAGTCATTTCTATAACCATCTCCACTCTACAGAGGAGGACATCAGATACACAGAAGTAAATTGATCTGTGGACAACTAGTAAGTGTTAGATTCTGAACTGAGTTTGAGCCAACTTGAGAGGTTAGACTCTTAGACATCTATGTCTAAGGCTATTGAGAGATTTATATTAAATCATCTGATGATTTAGTCAGTACCTGACTTATATTGAGAACTGAATACAGTGAACAACCATTTTTATTTTCCTTGAAGAAATGCTAAACAAACAAACAAACAAAAAACCCAACATACTTAATGCTGTGAAATGCGTCACAGTTCGAATCTGGATTCCAGAAAGCTTCTGGTGACCATCGAATAGGGCCAGGGCCGGGAGATGGAAGGCAAAGTGGTGTGGGGTCTGGCCATAGTCGCTCTAAGTGGAACAAGTGGTCCCATCACCAAGAAGAATTGCCTGACAGGTCCAAGAGTCAATAGAGGATTTTATGGGACACCTAAAGTGCACAGATAACTGCTGCTTAGTGTAGGAAGAAAGAAAAGGAACATCCCTGAGTCCAGTGACAAGTGCCATTACCTTGTTTACTTTAACAGACATCCACCAGCATCTTCTAGGAACAGGCACTGCAGAATTGGCTTTTTTTTGTACTAGCAATACTGTAATATTGGTGTATTAGTGCTAATTTTTTTTATTTTTCACAAGGCTGCAAAGTAAGATATGAAAGAAAGAGGGGGGAGAGGAGAGAGAGAGAGGAGATCTAGGGTTTCATTTTAGATCTGGCTAACTTCATTTTGAACCAAGAATCTTGGTTTGAATTTGAATTTTAAGATTTCCATGAATTTTCTAAAAATTCACAGCCCAGTTTATTGAAGAAGATGGTCACTCAGAAAAGGTTCTTGGCGGAATCTCAGAGAAACCACGACCCAAAAGGAAGGAAGGGTGTTGCGTCCCAGGCTGTTAGAACCAGAGACATCAAAGGCTCACAGTCCTCACTTCAAATTTAGGCAAACTAGAGGGAAATAGCTGTTCCGGGACACAGGTGGGGACAGCGCTGGAGATCTCTTCCAGGATGAGAAGCTGAGATAGCACTCACTGGAAAATGGTTCCCGGTGTTGGATGCCACCAGTGTGCCTCACTGCGACCCAACCATCCCCTAGCTTGCTCCCTGCTGATGGTATGGTTCCTCCCCAGGCACAAGAAGCTCTAAATGGTTTTATGAGTCAACTTTCCCATGAGGAGTTTGTTCAGGAAGGGAGGAGAGGAATGCTAGTCAAGGCCCTGGCTGGACACAGCAGTGGAGGGAATAGAAGGAAGCCAGGTTGTGAGTCTCTTCCTGGGCACATTTTATCTCCTGTGAAGCTTTGCAGGATGCTATCCTTCTTCCTTCACTGGAAGCCTTACCCTCTTCCTCAGGACTGTCTCTCCCAGTACTGAGGATTAAGTTTAGGATTTTTGCATGCTAGGCAACTCTCTACCCCTGTGCTACACTCCCAGCCCCCACTGCACTCTTGATCATCCAGCTGTCTCTGAATCAGTATTTATTGACCACATTAATTAATGAAATTCTACTCACAGTTGAATCTTGGTTTCTTCCATTTATAGGCTGTATTGGTGTACACACACACACACACACACACACACACACACACACACACACACTCATTTGACTTCTCTCAGCAGTAGTAGAGATGACAGCCTATAAAATGAAAGGCAGGAGGTTTCAGGGATGGTCAAGATAGCCTTAGCATCCAGGGAAAGGATTATCTGGAGGTGGTACTTTTGGGGAACTCAGAAGCTGAGTGACAATTCCAGTCCAGCCACCTACCAGGCATCGCCCGTGTTCCCGAAACCCAGTCTTGAGTCTAATTTGTACCTTTGATTCAGGAACATTGATCTGATTTCTGATTCTTGGCCTGTCTCGGTGACATGGGCACTTTTGACCCTTTCTATTGTTCTGCCTTTGACAGCCCTCACATCTTCCTTCCACAAGGCAAAGCCAGATCGGTGCCCAGTCTGATTCCTGAGTAGCATTTATTTGGAAAGGTGCCTGCCAAAAGAGAGTGAAGAGCAAGATGTTAGGGGTTTCTTGAAGGTTGGCGCCTCCCAAGTTTCTATGACTTAGTCTAGAAAACTGTTATTGTTCCTAGGTAAGCCAGTGAAGTTTCAGACTGAACCGTGAGCAATCTGCCAGGAATGAATGCCTGTCTGACATTAGACCAATTGCTTCCATACCATGACACTTATATGAAATAGTCAGCTCTTTATTAGAATGCAAACAAAGCATCCCAGGGCCAATTAAAAAATACATTATTTTAATTTTTAGGGGAAAAGAATTCTTTAAAGGGAATTGTCAACGATCAAAACTGGTTGATAAATCATACGTGTAGCTATGTAATTAAACATTCCCATTCAGAGCCCTGTAATTAGAGCTCCTCGTCTCCTTACTCATAATGAATCATTCCTGCTAATGTGCTAAGTGAAGAAAAGAGTCGGGGAGAGAAATTTAGAGAGGCATCTAGGCTGGACGTCCAGAGAACCCAGTCAGAGCTGCCGGAGTTGTTTTACTCATGGTGGCCGAATCATGGTGTTTACCGGAACCATTGTGTCCTTGGCTGGCAATGGGGTGGCATCTACCAGAGGCCATTCTGAAGCCGCGGTGAAGGCTTGGGTGTGGCAACGCTGTGCAGATCTTTCAACAGTGACTAGTCCGAATCTTTACCTATAGAGCCTTTTGCTTCTTGTTGCAGGCCAGGCCCTCTGTCGGGAGGAGGAAGAAGAGTTAAGGCACAGTATCAGCTTTCGTGAAGCAGAGAAGAAAAGCCATCAAGAACCAGAGAGCTGTGCTGGACCAGTCTGTGATTGACAGTGCCATGTGGGGCAGCAGAGCGAGGCTGGCAATGTGGGTGGTAGAGGAATGACTGGTATAGGAAGAGGCAGAGCCCAGTCTGTTAGATGCGCAACAGTTCAGCCACAATAGGCAAGAGAGCGGAGAAATACTACACAGAAGCCTTCGGAGAGACTGCTTAAATTTTGTCAATTAAATTTATCTATTTGGGATAGGTGCCACCATGCAAGTGTGGAGATAAAAGATGTCTGGTGTAATCAGTTCTCTCCCTTCCATTATGGGCTTCCACAGTCAGAACTTGGGTTGTCCTCTTGGGGACGGACACCTTTATCCCTGAGCTATATCTTCCTGCCCCTGAAATGACAGATTTCGTGGGGTTTCTACACGACTAGACAGGCAGTTTTTCAGCGTCACAGTGTCCTGGAATAACTGCCTCTGGGGATTATTGTGGAGATAGTTTGACCACAATGGTGGTCTTGCAGGATCAGGAACCTAGGGTAGAATTAAACATGACTGACAAAATGAACAAATAAACAAATGAAATGATTCCTAATGCTATTTTGTTATACTCGTAGATTGGTGCCTTGTTCAGACATCACCAGAGAGCTTCCCTCTGGCAGAAGGTGGGAGTGGGAGCAGAGACCCACAGCCAGACATTATGCCAAGACAGAGCCTAGATTGGAGATCTCCGTCAGCTGCCTCCTCTCAGAGATCAGGGAACCATGTGGAGGATAGGAAGGAAAGACAGTAGGAGTCAGAGGGGATAGAGGACACAGGACAACATGGCGCACTGGATCAGCTAAGCAGGGCTCACATGGGCTCATGGAGACTAAAGCAGCAAGCATGAAGCCTGTAAAGGTCTGCACCAGGTCCTCTGTGTAGAGGTTGTGGTTGTTAGCGTGTTATTTCTAACAACGGAGAGGATGGGTCTCTGACTCTTTTGCCTGATCTTGGGACTCTTTTCCTCCTGTTGAGTTGCCTTATCCAGCTTTGATATGAGGGCTTTTGCCTTATCTTATTGTACCTTATTTTGTCATGTTTGGTTGTTTTGTCTCAGAGACCTGTTCTGTTTTGGAGGGAAATGAAGGGGGAGTGGATCTGAGAGAGGGAGGGAAGATGGGGAGTGGAGATGAGAGGAATGGAGGGAGGGGAAGTTGTGGTGGGGATGTATTGTATGAGAGAAGAACCTATTTTCAATAAAAAAATATTAAAGGAGGAAAGAAAGGAAGGAAGAGAGGGAGGAAGGAAATGGAAGGAAAAGGAAGGAAGGAAGGAAGGAAAGAAAGAAGGAAGGGAGGGAGGGGGGAGGGAGGAAGAAAGAGAGGGAGGAAGGAAATGGAAGGAAAAGGAAGGAAGAAAGGAAGGAAAAGGGGTGGGTTCAGCATGACTACATGCCCCTGACTGTCTTTTCCACATTTCCCCCTGACAGATCAATGCTGTCAGATCTTTGACACTGCAGTGGAGGTCTCCTCTCTAGCAGCATCTTTGATGTAGGTGCAATGACATGCTGGCTTTATCTGACAGGAGTTTATGGGGATTGACAAATAGAATGGGGACAATAGTGTAAGTATAGCCACCATGGAAGTCAGTGTGAAGTTTCCTCAAAAAAAAAAAACCCTAAAAACAGAACTCCCATATGACCTAGCGATACCACTCAGGCAATACATAGCTTACCTTCAGTAAATAATAGACCACAGAGACGCACATCCAGGTCTATTGCTGCATTATCCACAAGAGCTGAGAAACAGAATCAGTCTATATGTCTATTAGCCATGCATGTGCACAATGGAATTTAATTAGACATAAAGAAAAATGAAATCATGCAAGGAAATGAAAACAACTAGAAATTATGTTAAGAAAATAAGTCAAACTCAGAAAGATAAATATCACATTTCTGCCTGCATGTGTGCCTGCAGGCCAGAAGAGGGCACCAGATCTCATTACAAAATTGTTGCAAGCCACCATCTGGTTGCTGGGAATTGAGCTCTGCACCTCTGGAGGATCAGCCAGTTCTCTTAACCTATGAGGCATCTCTCCAGTCCCATGAATATCACATCTTTTATGTGAGGTATGCATGTATGAATGCATGCATGTGTGCATGCATGTATGTGTATGGGGGGTCATGAAAGTAGAAAGGGCACTGGAAAAGAAGAAGAGATCTTAAGAGAGAGGAGGGATAGGGAGGAAAAAGCAGAGCAGTAGAATACATGCAACATGAAAGAATGGTGGGGGTGTGGAGTGGAGGAAGTCAGCAGAGGAGGCGATGAATAAGAACAAAGGATGATGGCAGATACATGTATTTAATTTTTTTTTTCAAATAGTGTCTCACTATGTAGCCCAGAACTTGCTGTGTAGACCAGGTTGAGGGCTAATTCACAGAAATCTGCTGTGGAGTGGTCTTTCTGTGTGCTGTGAATATGTATTGCTCTCATTGGTTGATAAATAAAGCTGCTTTGGCCAATGGCAAGACAGGATAGAGCCAGGTGGGGTATCTAAACAGAGATACAGGAGAAGAGAGTGGAGTCTGGAGAGACAGCAGCTGCCCAAGAAACAACATTCCAGCAGAGTGGTAAAAGCCACAGCCACGTGACAATATATGGTGTCGGGTTATGTGTTAAAGTTGCAGGGTTGCAGGATATCCGGACTTAACAGGAAGCCAGGCTATATATACTTAGAGCTGCAATAGGACAGCTCAGCCCTGAAGGACAGGTGTCCTGACTATTGGGCTACCTGAACCTGGGGTGTGGTGGGGGATGGTTTCCTCGCAGGATACAGCCATCCTGCTCTTCTCCTGGAGAGCCGCTACAGCTGAGCTCTGCTCTGTTCCCTTAAGGGAATGTCCTAGCAGAGCTATCTTTTTCTTCTCTGGCCCAAGGTGTTTCTTCTTTTGCTAACACCCTGATAAAGGGGAGGCCCCTACAGAAATGTAGCAATCTCCTCCAGCTCCAGGAAACATTGTTACTTTTCTACACATAGATTAATAGAAATGGGTTAATTTAAATGTAAGAACTAGTTAGTAATAAGCCTGAGTCATCAGTCAAACATTTATAATTAATATCAGCCTCTGAGTGATTATTTGGAAGTGGTTGCAGGACAGGGCAGGACAAAGAAACTCCATTTACAGAGATCTGCCTGCCTTTGCCTCCAAATAGTGGGATTAAAGCTATGTGCCACCACGTCTGGCTCCAAGGACATATATGAATGAAAATGTGGTCCGTCCAGCATGATAGAACATCCATGTCAGGAAGAGAAGGGGACTTGTTGGACATACCGTCTGCTGAGTCAGAAGCGCTGACTGAGACACTTGGTGCTGAACAAGTGATTCTGACTCACCTAAAGTTTGAGAGCCACTCCTTTGTAAATCCTTGTACACAGCCCCAGACTCCGCCGTCCACCTTGTGAAATGCCAAGCCAGCGTAAACATGTGGTAAGCAGTGTGGCTACCAGGGCAGTTACTCTAGAAGCAGAATCAGACGTCTCGGTGGTGGCTACTTTTTCTGTGACACCACACTGTGCGATGGTTGGTCCTTCAAAGTAAAGGTAGCACCGTCTGGCAAGATACCTCGGTGGGTAAAGGTGCATGGCACCAACCATGGCAACCTGAGTTCTACTCCAAGGCCCACACTGCAGAGGGGAGAACTGATGATTGCAAGTAATCTTACACCTGTCTGTGTGCACCAGGACACACTGTTGTTCACACGTACACACACACACACACACTTTTAAAATGTGAAACAAATGCATGTGACATGAAAGTAGAAAGGAGTCAGGTGGGAAAGGACACAAGGGGGCAGAGGAGGGGACGGATGTGTGGGAGGAAAACCAATTAGGACACACAAGGTTTGAAAGTGCTATTATGGGGCTGGAGAGATTTCTCAGTGGTTAAAAGCATGTACTGCTTACACAACAGAGTCAGGCTTGGTACCAGCACCCACATCAGGAGGCTAACAACTGCCTGTGCCTCTCTAGTTAGCTTCAGAAGATCACTTACATGCACACACACACACAGAGAAAACAAACAAACAAATATATAAAATTTTTATAAAATAAAGTGTCATTATGATACTTTATTTGCACGCCAATTTAAACAATTAAAATTTAAAAATGCAAGTTGCCTGCTGGGGATGTAGCTCAGCAGACAGAACACTTGCCTAGCATGCTGAAAACCCTGGGTTTGATCCCAGCACTGCATAACTCTGGTGTGGTGGTACGCACCTAAAATGCCAGCATTCAGAAGACAGACGCAGGAGGATCAGAAATTCAAAGCCATCCTGGACTACATAGCTAGTTGGAGATCAGCTTGGACTTCATGAGACCCTGTCTCCAAATAAATCAACATGGGGGACGGAGGGATGTCTTAGTTAAATACTTGCTGTATGAGCATGGAGACCCAAGTTCAAGTCCTTCACACCCATGTAGCAAGCTTAGCATGATGGTGTTCAACCACAGTCTTAGCATGATGGTGTTCAGCCACAGTCTTAGCATGATGGTGTTCAGCCACAGTCTTAGCATGATGGTGTTCAACCACAGTCTTAGCATGATGGTGTTCAACCACAGTCTTAGCATGATGGTGTTCAGCCACAGTCTTAGCATGATGGTGTTCAGCCACAGTCTTAGTGCTGCTGGGTGAAGACAGCTTTTGCTGTCAGCCTTGCAAAATCAGTGAGTGATGCACCTCAACAAGAAGATGAAGAATGGTGGAGAACCCGTGTAGACCTCTGGCCAACACACGCATGTGTACACATGTGCAGATGTACTGCGTGCACTCACATACATAACCACAAGAACACGTATACACCAGTTCCACATGTGGAGTAGATAAGTAAATAAATCTGAGTTGCATGGTAGAGTTTGCTCACCCAGTGAGGCATCGATGTGAGGGCAGTTGCTGGTAGGGTTTTGGAAGTGTCTTTGGGGTCTGATTAATTACCAGTCTTTAACTTTCATCATATTAGTACCATGTGAAAATAAAATGGCACATACATCCAGAATAACTCAGATATGGAGCAGCACTTCATCATTTGGTGGCTAGGGGACTGGAGACACTCGTGACAGTGGAGTGTGGATACATGTTCATATTCTACTTCACTGCTTCTCTCTCTGAAGTAGCTCAGGGAGGCTCTACGGGGGCAAATGGACGCTGTTCTGATGATAGGAGAGATACTCCATTGAAAAGCCGTTTATGGCATTGGTCCTATCCATTCACTCTTCCGACCCTTTCAGCAGAACCCAGAACAAACTCAGGTGTGGTAGATGCTCACCATTGAGTTCCTTCACCATCTACGTGAAAATGATGTGATTTCCACAGTGACCAATCGACAGGACAGTCACAAGCTAAGAGCCTTGAAGGAAAGACTTGCTCTATTAAAATTTGCAGTTGGAGCTGGTGGAGTGGCTCAGCAGGTAAAGACGTTTGCTGGCAAGCCTGACAATTCGTATTCAATGCACAGAGCCTTTATGGTAGAAGGAGAGAGTCTACTCCACAAGCATGCTACGGCATGTGCATGTGTAAATAAACACAGAAATAAAGTTTAAAAGAAGCTTGGTTTCATTTGTCCTCTCACCTGTTACAAGCATGCTTTGCATGTGCATACGTAAATACATAGACATAAAAATTTAAAGAAGGAAAAACAAAAATTTAGCTTCATTTATTTTTGTGATTCAGCTGTAATACATGTCCAAACTCCAGAAAAGGATAAACAAGACTATTTTAAAACCAGCCATAGTTGTGCCACGTGGAGAAAACCACTTGAGCCAAGGTGTGGGTAAATTTCCATGTGGTGTGAAACTACAATGAAAACAGCTTTGAATCCAACCAGTGCCTGTTAGAGGAGACTGACCTGCACCATGTGTGCCGTGTGCCTGACAATGTGCTGATCCCCAGGACACATTACTTTGGTTAATGCCGAACAATGCTGTGGTACATGGGCTCCAACCATGACTACACACCAGAGGCACCAGGAGCATCATTTCTGTTGGGTTTTTTTGGCCTAAACCTCACTACATAGACCAGACTGGCCTTGAACCCAGAGATTTACCTGCCTCTGCCTCCCGAGTACTAGGATTAAAGGCATGCATCTTTAGAGTTCATATTTAAAGATTTGATTTAGAAATTGGAGGTCCATGCCCCCAGACTGTCACAATCTGAAAAGCAAGAACTAAGACATCAGTGTTGCCAGACAAGGACAAGACACAGTCAAAGCTAAACACTCGCTATGAGGTGGACCACTGATTCACGCTCTCTCTCCCTTTCTGACCCTAAGTATCCCACCCCAACCCCAGTGACTCCAGGTCCCCCTGCCTCCTCCTCCCCAGGGCTGGGATTACAGGCAAGTACCAAGTATTAGTGATAGAACTCAATGCTTTATGTACGGCCAGCAAAACTCTATCAGCCGAGCTAGATCTGAGCCCAGGCCAGTGGCTCTCAAACGTTAATGTTTACCACTGTCCACAGGGCATATTGTGGAAACACAAATGGCTGGGAGCTTCCCCAGAGACTGGCCACTTGGTGACCTGTGGTATGGTCTGAGAAACTGCATTTCCATCAGGTACCTGTGTTGGTTTAGGAAACTTTAAGAATCATTGGGGGAAATTATACAGAGACCATTTTATAGGTGTGGGAAGGAAAAAAACAAACAAACAAATAAATAAAACCCCAAGACTCAGATTGAGCAATTTGGCCAAGGTAAAAACCCAAGAGACACAGAGCCAGGATGTGGCTCTGGGACTGCACAGCCCTAAACTTTTCTCACTTTTCCATTTCCCCGACTCAATCAGTGCCACTAGGCTAATGCCCATCCATTTAAACTAAGTTGTAACCATGGTAACACAGAGTTTCTCAACACTCTAGTCTCTCAGCACTTTCAAATGGTGATTAAGGAAAAGGCTCCCGGTTTCACCTTTGACACAAAATAGCAATCAGAAATGCAGATAGGTATTTTGCCTGGTTCAGCCCACTATTCATAAGTAGCTAGCATCGGGCAGCTAGAGGTAAAAATTATTCACCAACATTCTTCTCTAGCTTGGGGTGCAGCTCAGTTCCAGCCTGCAGAAAGCCCTGGGTTCTACCCCTGCTACTTCATAAAACCACGTGTGGTGGTCCACACCTGTAATTCCAGAACTCGGTAGGTGGAGGCAGGGGGATCAGGATTAGTTCAATAATATTCTCAGCTATGTAGTGAGTTTGAAGCCATTTTGGGCTACATGAGACCTGGTTTCAAAACAAAACAAAACAGCAACAACAAAAAAACATCTCTGAGATTTGCTTGCCGGGGGGGAATCTTCCCTTTGGGTTTGACTTACAATTGGTGTTTCATAGCTATGAATGAGGAAGATGCAGAAGCATCCTGCCTTCTGTCTCTTCCTATCTGTTGCCTAGTTAACGCATCCTACAGGATTTCCTGAGATGTGGTCGGGTAGAGGCTGGCCTCAGCCACAGCTGTTGTCAAACACATTCCAACTCACTTTCAGGTCTCTGCCTCCCATCGTGTTATGACACCGTGTGAAAATACATTGACCTACATATCCAGAATAAATCAGATAGGACAGGCACTTTATCGCTGGATGTGGAAGTCACATGGGATTCAGGCAATGCTTGTCTTCTGCTTCTCTCCTCTCGGTCCAGGCCTCTTACAGGCAGGGATCTGAGTTGAGAGGCCACCTGCCAAAGTTGTCAGGGCCTCGTGTCACAGGAGAAAAGAATGACACCAGGGATGCTGGATTTGAAATAGAGACAGGGACAGAGACAGACAGACTGACAGACAGACAAGAGCGGGAAGGAGATAGAGAGGTGGCTCCACAGTTAAGAGAATGTACTGCTCGTGTAGAGGACCTGAGTTCAGTTCCCACAGCCACACTGGGTAGCTCACTACAACCTGTTAACGCGAGTTCCAGGGGATCCAACACCCTACAGGGACACACACACACACGGGGCACAAACAAACCAGCAGGTAAGCACACACACACATAAATTTAAAAAAAAATATTTTAATAAAAGCCAATAGAAATAGAGACTTTCCTTTACTTTGAAAGGAAAACTGGTCCAGAGGATGTGAGTGAGCCAACACCTCAGAAAGACACGAGCTTCACAACCCTTTTAAGCACCCGCTTCTCTCCCATCGGTTTCTGGTGCGTTTTTCTTGCCTGTGTCCTCTTTGTTGCACGTGGCAGATGGGGAACTGGTTAGTCTTCAGCTGACTGGCTTCTTGGGGCTGGGTCCACTTCCCACTCTCCTGCCGCAGGCCGTGTCAAAAGGGAAGGGGGGACTGAATGAAACCTGGAGGCATGAGGTGTAGAAGGAGAGCAGAGGAGACATGTGGTCGGCCATCTCTGTTTCCAGAGCCACACGGAGTCGTGTGGAGTGGATGCACCATCTCACCTTTCAGGGCTCCTTTCCTCATATAGAAATCATTTTGAGAGTCACGATGAGGACCCCTTCATTCATGTCAGAGCTTGGCACCACATCAGACATGTGAGTCCATGCTCCATTGATTGACCATCTAATCAACATCCTCATTACCTGAGATGAATCAAAGCTAGGGAGATGAGTGGAGGTTTCGGCTCTGGGGCCATACTTAAATGCATCTTTATTGTAAATACTCAATTTTGGGTAGGGCTGACAACTTGTGTGGCTCACAATACCCTCTCTATGTAATACTAGGGAATCGAACCTAGGGCCTCATTCCTCCTCACCTCAGCTGGTAGGCTTCGATCAGCTGAGCCCAACTTGAGCTTATGAGAACTGGGCTAGGAACCTATGGGGGTTTGAAAGAAAATGACCCCCCCCAAAGGCTCATAGGGCATGGCAGTATTAGGAGGTATGTCCTTGTTGGAGGAAGTATGCTACTGGGGGCAGGCCTTGTGGTCTCGAATGCTCAAGGCAGACCCAGTAGGGCAGTCTCTTCCTGCTGCCTGTGGATCCAGATGTAGAATGCTCAGTTCTTTCTCCAGCACCATGACTGGCTGCCTTCCACTATGCTTCCCACCATGATGGTAATGGACTGAGCCTTTGAACCTGTAAGCCAGGCCCAATTAAATGTTTTCCTTTATAAGAGTTGCTGTGGTCATGGTGTCTCTTCACAACAGTAAAATCCTGACTTAAGACAGAACCCAAAGAGCGGATTTGTTCTCCTTGTCAGACACCAGCTCTGTGACTGTGGATGAGCCCCTTGACCCTTCTGGCTCTGATTACCTCATTATTAATAAGAATAATGATTCCTTATTTGTAGGGCAGGGATGTTGCTCAGTTGGTAGAGTGTCTGCCTAATGCACATGAAACTGATGTGGGATTTCCCTTCTGTATACTATGAATATGTTTTATTACCATTGGTTAATAAAGAAGCTACTTTGGCCTATGGCAGGGCAGAATATAGCTAGGTGGGAAATCCAAACAAAGAGAAAGAAGAGAGGAGTCGGGCAGATGCTATGGAGCTGCTGAAGGAGAAAGACGCCAGAACCTTTTGGTAAGCCACAGCCTCATGGTGATATACAGATGAATAGAAATGGGTTAATTTAAGAAGTAAGAGCTAGGTGGGAATATGCCTAAGCCATTGGCCAAGCAGTGTTGTAGTCGATATAGCTTCTGTGTGATTATTCAGGTTTGGGCAGCCAGGAAACGAAGGAGGTGCAGTCTCCACTTACACAAAATAAGGCTTTGCTTGCTAGCCTCAGGTAAGCTGAATGTGTTGGCATACCAAATGCTTGTAATACGGCACTTGGGAGGTAAAAGCCAGAAGGTCAGAAGTCCAAGGTCATTCTTGGCTATATAGTGAGTTGGAGGCTAGTCTGGTCTACCATGTGAGTCTTGTTTCAAAAAAAAATTCTTAGTTTGGTTAGTTAATACAATCTTCAGGAGTATTAAGCAAGACAATTTATACCCCTTTGATTACTATAAAGTACACAGTAATGGATATAATTATTTTCATACCATTGTCTTAGTGTGGCCTATCAATGGGAAAATTTTATTTCCTGCTTTTCAGTTTTTTTATAGTGTACATTAGCTATACACGGTAGTATATTTCTATTTAAATTTTTACATTTATTTATTTTATGCATGTGTGCATGCTTGAGCTCATGTGTACAGCTGCACACACGTGACTGCATTTGTGTAGTGGTCAGAGGACCACTAGGTGGGTCCTGGAGATTGACACTGTCAGGCTTATATGGAATCTTCGCCCCTTGCTTGTTTGTGCTGCAACAAATAAAGCTTGCATGCTGGTCAGAGTGTGGAGCTGGCCACACTAGTTAGCCATGGAGACCTATGGCAGGCAGTGGTGGCACACACCTTTAATCCCAGCACTAGGGAGGTGGGGACAGGAAGGGGTGTGGCTGGAAGGAGAGAGGATATAAAGTGGGAGGTGACGAGCTCAAGGCTCTCAGTTTGGGGACTTGTAGAGACAGGGTACCTCCAATCGGTCTGGGTGTTTCGTAGAAGTAAGGACTAGTGGCTGGTTGCTCTGCTTCTCTGATCTTTCATCTTTTATCCCCCTCCCAATATCTGACTACAGGTTTTTACTATTAAAACCAATTAGAATTCATGCTACAGTTTGTTTTCTTGATGATAACCATTCTGACTGGGTAGGATGGAATCTCAGTGTAGCTTTGATTGTGTTCCCACATTGACTAAAGATGTTGGGTACTTTTCATGTGTATTGGCTATTTATGTTGTTTCTTTTGAAGTGTTCATTCAGCCCAATTACCCATTTATCTGTTAGATTATTTGCTCTTTTATTTAACTTTTTGAGTTCTTTACATGTTCTAAATATTAATCCCCTATCAAATAGCTGGTAGAGGGGCTGGAGAGATGGCTCAGTGGTTAAGAGCATTGACTGCTCTTCCAGAGGTCCTGAGTTCAATTCCCAGCAACCACACGGTGGCTCACAACCATCTATGATGAGATCAGGCATACATGCAGGCAGAATACTGTGCGCATAATAAATAAATCTTTTTAAAAAAAATCAAATAGCTGGTAGGGATTTTCTCCCATTCTACAGGCTGTCTTTGCACTCTGCTTGTTTGCTGTACAGAGAAGCTTTTAACTTATGTGTTCTTGGTATGGTGGCTCTCATTTGTCAGATGATGCTGTGGTGGGTGCTGTTGAAGCTTCTGATATAGAGGACCAGGCTCTGCCTTGGAGAGTTGGATGTGGAGTCAAGGCCGTGATTTGCTCACATTGCTGTGACAACACCTAACACAACGTCTTCTGGGAGGAGCTTTGAAGTTTGGACATCACAGTGGGTTTGGGAAGTAGTCTGTGTGCTTTCTGGGCAGGGATGTGGATCTGGGCTGTGAAAGTTAGAGAAACTGATTGCGTAGCAGCGTGGACACCTGAAGCCTGGAGAAAGGCGTGTGGTGGAGAGAGTGGATCTCGTGGCTTTAGGACTAGAAGACTGTGCTGGAGGAAAAGGGAGCTGAGCCTGCCTGAACTCTAAACCAATTCATGTGATTGCCAGATGCATCAAACATCTAGTCAGGGTGCTCTTAATGACAGTTCACTCAGACTACTAACGAAGAAAAAATAATTAGGAGGCTATTAATGAGAAATCATTTTAATGGTAATTATGAATTAATGAGTAATTAATAGTACTAGGCTCGGGGTTGAGGCTTTCAGTAACTTCCTTGATTACCTCGTTTGTTTTTCTCAAATGAGCGTATGAAGGGAGTATTTTCATCCTCTTGTATGTGAGGGAGACAGAGCCTTGTTCTGCACATGTGGTTGGTGAGAGCCAGAAGTCAAATCCGTATTTATCTGGCCTCTAGTCTACCACCTCACCACGACTATGTGGCTCTTTGCTTTTTCTAAAAGTCTCCTCCTTCCTTCCTTCCTTCCTTCCTTCCTTCCTTCCTTCCTTCCTTCCTTCCTTCCTTCCTTCCTTCCTTCCGAGATAGGGTTTCATGTAGCTCAGCCTCAAGCTTGCTGAGCGGCTGAGGCTGACCTTGAACTTCTGATCCTCCTGCATCCATCTCTGAAATACTGAGGTTCCGGGTGTGGTTTCTGCAGCGGGAGCAGTGGAATCAGGATTTTGTGCGCGGGTTCTACCTATTTCTCTACACTTTATACCCCAGTCCCACATTTTCTCCATCTCTTTCCGTCTTGGAGGTTGCATTTGAGGCTGTTTCTCCAAGTGTCAGTTAGAATATCATCTTAAAAGTCTTCCCTACATCCCCCGCAGGAATCACCCCACTTTCTGGTCAGTCTCCTAGTTACTTGGTTCCAACAATGTCTTCTCTGTAGGAACTGGTTCTGGGCAGGTTCCCTGATAATTACACTCTAGGACCCATACAGTAGTTCTGGAAACCCATAACCTTTAAGGGAAAAACACCTGCTCAAACTACACATGGCTCCTTAGGTTCTATTTCCATCAGGTGATAAAACAAGAACAAGGAAAACTGGGTGGTGGTGGTTGCTCAGAATTTTTACAAGATGTCAAGATGGCCAGGGAGGAGGCAGGTGAGAATAAACCCAGAGTCTCCGCACCTCACTGGTTTGTGAAGCTCCCCTAGTCTCTCTGCCCTTTAAACAGACAACAGGAGAGCGGAAAGGGTAAAGGGTCAGCAGTTGCTCTAAGGCCATTGTCCTGCTGATGCTCTGGGGATTTTGGAGGTAAGTGCCATTAATGTTAATGGAAGTTACATGTGTAATTCCCCTTTTTCATCCCAGAGAGAATAGAGCTTTACACTACTTGGGTAATTATGGTACTGGCAATGTTTTGTTTTGCCTTTTTTTTTTCTTTCCTCAGTTAACTTTTTCACCTGCTTTTCCTGCCTCGGACTCTGAAGAAAAGGAACCCAATTCTTCTTCCCCTGAAGAAAAGGGAAATTGCCAAAATATCTGAGAGGCTGAATAACGGTAACCAGATCCTGGTGGAGGGAGAGAAAAAAAAGCAAGCCAACACCAGGGCAGGAAGCCGGGTGCTCCCTGCTAATTTTCAGATCCCAGGCAGCAAGCCGGAGAGTGGATTTGCTAACAATGCAGGGCTTTTTGCCCAGGACCATTTCCTCAGGTATTTGAAGTCAGAGGAAAACAAATCCCAGAATCTTCCGGCTGAATTAAATGTAGCAGGGAAGACTTAAGCAGCATCGCCTCACCGCTTGCTTGCAGAATTGAACGAAGAATGAATCCTGCCAAGAGAAATACATTTGGTATCCGGGAGATGATTTATGGGAGGGAAAGGATATTTTATTAAGGTTCTGTTAGCAATGTATTTGGACACTGTCATACCACGGAGCATTGATTATAGCCTGCAATAGTTCATCTTTTCATCCAGGTCTCCCGTGTGTCTGTGTGTGCGTGTGCAGGTATCTCTGTGTGTGCGTGCATGTTTGTGTGTGAGTGTGCAGGTGTCTCTATGTACCCATGCAGTTGTGTACGTAGACCAGAGGACAACCTTCCTGTAGATCATTATTTCAAAAAATAGGTCTGAACCTTGCCAAGTCGGCTAGGCTGGCTAACCAGTGAGTCCCAGGGTCTTCCCAGCACTGGAATTACAAGTGCAAAGCACCATGGTTGACTTTTATAAGATGGGTTCTGGGGACCCAAATCAGGACTTTATACTTTTAATGTAAGCACTTCACTGACTGAGCCATGTCTCTAGACCGAAGGGCAGTTTTTAAAGAGGAGAAAAGCTCTGCCTTCTGGAAGCTTTGTTTCCATCACTTTGAGACAGTTTAGTTTTCTTGTTTTTGTTTCTGAAACGGAGAGTGGAGGAGAGGTGTACTTTGGCATATGAACATCTTCAGGTTTGTGGTCACCGTCAAATCTCACAATGGATGAGGCTTTAAGGTCGCTGAGCCACGTGTTCAGGGTTAAGGAGTTTGCTTTATTTACTGCTTAGCTCAGAATCTGGATGAGGCTGAGGGATTTCAGCCAGCATGCCAGGAAAATGCCCCTGTCTTCAACCCCTCTTCTCTGGAAAGTTGTGCTCCAGGTTAGGAACAAACCCCTGTCTCCCTCCAGATTTCCTTTATCCCAAGAGCTTTGTTCACCCATCTGAACAAATGGTCCGTCTTCCTCTTTCCATTTGAGAATTTTACCATTCATTTCTCAGCATTAAGAACCGAGGCATTAGCTGGGTACAGAGGCACACACTTTCAATCCCTGTACTCAGAAGGCAGAGGCAGGCTCTATGAGTTCCAAGCCCAGTCCGGTCTACAGAGTGAGACCTCATCACAAAAACAAAACCCCGGAACTGAGACATTTGATTGGCTGGCTCCCCCCATCCTCCGTAGGACTGGGGCCATGCACCCTACAGCTGTCCTCTCATCCCTTGAGTGTCGAACCATATTTCTCCAACTGAATTCATTTCGAGAGCCTGGTGACAGATCTTTAGTGTAACACCTAGTCTTTTTTTCTCTTTTAAGGATTTATTTACTTATTACGTATACAGTGTTCTGCCTGCATGTCTGCTTGCAGACCAGAAGAGGGCACCAGATCTCATTACAGATGGTTGTGAGCCACGGTATCATTGCTGGGAATCCAACCCGGGACTTCTGGAAGTGCAGCCAGGTTATTAACCTCCGAGCCATCTCTCCAGCCCTGCTCTCTTAGTTTTAATAGTCACAGCCAGGCAGATTGTGGCGGCTCACACCTTTGGTTCCAGCACTCGGGGGGCAGAGGCAGGTGAATCTCTGGGAGTTTGAGGCCAGCCTGGTCTACAAAGTGAATTCCAGGACAGGCTCCAAAGCTACGGTGGGGAGGGGGAGGATAGTCACAGTCAGATCACCGCTCAGAAGTTGCCTCATTCCGTAGATGGAGACGTAGGCACAACGTTCCTCCAACAGCCCAGAGAGGCACAAAGGATACCAACAGAGATTTCGGAGACCTGGATTTTAGACTTTTCTTAGCCACGGAGTCTCCCTATTCCAGCTCCTTTACCCGGTTCACTATTCTGTAACAGCCAAAGGGATCTTTACATATACATTGGATTGTCTCACTTAAATCCTTCAGTGATCCCGCGA
Source organism: Ondatra zibethicus (assembly GCA_004026605.1). NCBI lineage: Eukaryota > Metazoa > Chordata > Mammalia > Rodentia > Cricetidae > Ondatra > Ondatra zibethicus. Next base: position 298,487 of record PVIU01000097.1, on the reverse strand, counting down.
CCTACTTAGTCGCAGTCTAAAATCCATGCTTTTTACTGAGGTCTAAAGGTCCTCAAGAATGTGGTGACATCATGCTACCCTCACCGCATTGTTTAAGAATCAAACCCCTTGGGCTGGAGAGATGGCTCAGAGGTTAAGAACATTGCCTGTTCTTCCAAAGGTCCTGAGTTCAATTCCTAGCAACCACATGGTGGCTCACAACCATCTGTAATGGGGTCTGGTGCCCTCTTCTGGCCTGCAGGCATACACACAGACAGAATATTGTATACATAATAAATAAATAAATATTAAAAAAAAAAGAATCAAACCCCTTTTCTGTGTTCCACTAAACTCTGCTCAGGTGTGGAGGCTTGGTTCCTGATGTGAAGTGTTAAGAAGGGTGGCTTCCTATCTCTCTTTGTAATCCCTCCTGTGACATCACTGTGCACCAGGGCCAAGCAGAAGCTAACACTTTGCCCTTGAATCGCAAATGCTTGGATCCCCACTTTCTGCCCAGCTAACCCTGAATCTCCAGGTTTTCGTTAGATACCATTTTTGTGAAGAGGTCTCAAGGACAAACATAATCAAGAAGCCGGTGCTTCTTGGCTTGTTTGTGTGTTTTATTTCTAGCTGCTAGGACAGAAACCAGGGCCATGAGCATGCGAGGCCAATGCTAAACACACAGCCCTAGACTGTGGGTCAAGTTCGGTATGGCTCTTTGCTGGGTCTTTCCCTATGGTCCATAAGGTTCAACTCCATGCAAGTTGGTCATGAAGGCCTTTTGTGAATGGTGTGGCACCTGGAGCTTAAAACAGTGGAAAATATTTTGGTTCACTGAACCCGAAGCCACCACTGTCAGCAAAGGACAGTAAACAAGAGAAGCGTGTTTATTGGACGTCTTCTTCAGGACTTAGCACACTTGTCTCTGTTGCAGTGACTTGACTGCCATTGTAGCAAGAAAGTAGCCACAAGGCAGACACAAAAGATAAGTCTGAGAATCTAATAAAACTTTATTGATAAAAATAGAGGTAGGGGGATAAGCGACAGATGGCTCAGCAGTTAAGAGCGCTTGCTGGCTGCTCTTCCAGAGGACCTGAGTTCATTTTCTAGCCAACTGGCAATGGGCTGCTCCCAACCACCTATAACTTCAAATCCAGAGAACCCAACACCCTCTTTTCATCTCAGTAGGCACCTACACACGCATGCGTGCGCACGCGCGCGCGCACACACACAATAACAAAAACAACAAGGGTGGACTAGGGGTGCGGCTCAGTGGCAGACATAGCACTTACCTAGCTTGTGAGCATGTTTTAGGCCTTGGAATCATCCGTGGTGTTGCTGCAAAGCTAAAATAACAATGAAGATGATCATGGTCTACTGGCTACTTTTTCCCCCACCAGGCTTGGACCTGTGTGTGCCAGGACTTTACATGTGTTCATTTTAGAACAATCTGATGGATAGGAAAGACAAAGTAATGTTAAAAGCATCCCCACTGTGTAGGGACAGAGTTAGGCTTCTAATGTTCACAGGAAATGGTCAGTAAGGTTTAATTCAACAAATACCGATTGAATATCTACTATGGATTATGGTTAAACATTTGAAGACATTAGCACCTTTAAGCCTATTTTTTTAAAGATTTAATTTTTGTATTATTTATACTGTGTGTATGCCTGTGTGAGTTTATGTCCACATGTGTGCAGATGCCTGGCTAAGCCAGAAGAGGGCACCTGATGACTTGGAGCTGTTTTCTCAATCACCTGCTAGGAATGATGGGATGGGAACGCTGGTCCTCAGAATAGAGCAGTCAGCACCCTTAACCTCTGAGCCATCTTCTCCAGCCTCTGTTTCACTTATTTTTATTATCTGGTAGAATTTTAAAATAAGTATATGGTGAATATGGGTGTTGAACTTTTATTTCACAATTTAACAATGTTCTGAACTGGTGAATATATTTAAGTTCTTGGTTTTAATAACCGAACATGAGAAACAAATGAAAGGGTGTGGTAGATGCCCAGCCTCCATTAAATAATTTTGAAATAGTTTTATATTTGAAAGATTCGTATTTAGAGTAGACTTTAGTTTGCACGGTGGTAATCACTTTAGACAATGAACTGTTGTTATTTTGAGGACCGTCTTTATAATTTAGGTACCCTGAGGGCTGGTGAGATGGGTGAGAGTTACTTGCTGTAACTTGTAAGCCCTGCTTTGCTCGCTGGCCAGATGGACCAGCCAAAATGGCACACTTGTGGTTCATCAAGAGACCCTGCCTCAGGTGGTGAGTGGAGGGGCACTAGAGGAAGGCAGCAGGCAGAGCTTCTCATGTGCACACCCACGTGTTCATGTGCATGCACCACACACGAAATTGTTCTCACTTAAAAGAGAAAAAGAATTTGAGTTTGTTGTTGGTGCTGGAGAGAGAGCCCAGGATTCTGAGTAGGTTGGGTAGGAAGCCCCCTCACGACCAGCTGCAGCCCAGACCTGATGACCAGACCTGATTTTTCTGGTGCTGGATCTCTATCTCTTCACATCCCAGGCATATCTCTCTTTAAAAATTTTTTCAGACAATATATTTTGATCATATTCTTTCCTCTCCCCAAGTCCTCCCCGATCCTCCTCACCTCCCCTATCCACCCAATTTCATAGTTCTTTTTGCTCTCTCTCACTTTCTCAGAAAAACAAAAAAAACAAAAATGAAAAAAAACTAAAAAAAGAAAACTAGTAATACAAAACAGCAACAACAAAACCCAAAAAATCCAAAACAACAAAATGAAACAAAAAATAAAGAAACAAAAGCTCACATACAAGCTAGGTAGTGGTGGCACACTCCTTTAATCCCAACACTTGAGAGGCAGAGTCAGAAGGATCTTTGTGAGTTTGAGGCTAGCCTGGTCTACAGAGCTAGTTCCAGGACAGGCAAGGCTACACAGAGAAACCCTGTCTCACCCCGCCCCCAACCCCAAAGGTGCACACACAAAAACCACGGATTCCATTTTGTTCTGACAAACCACTCCTAGACATGGAGATTACCCTGGAGTGTGGTTCAGCTCCCCAGTGATGCTTCATTTGAGAAAACCGCTCTTTCTTTCCCAGCAGGTATCAAATACACACAGCTTCTTGGTTAAGGGTGGGGCTTTGTGTCCACTTCCACTTCCCAGCTCTGGGACTTTGTCTTGTTTTAACCTGTGCAGGTCTTGTGTGTGCTGTCGCGGTCTCTGTGAGTTCATCAGTGCTGTTGTGCCTGGGAGATGGCGTTCCCTTGGAGTCTTCCTCCACCTCTGCCTCCTAGATTCTTTCAGCCTCCTCTTCGGCACAGAATCTGAAGCACACCTGGAGTAATTTCTGCTCCGAGAGCCAGACAAGGCATCCTCTCTCCAGGTTTGAAGACATCCAAGCCTTCTCACCAGAACCACACCTCCTGACCCCATGTTGTTATCTGCATATGCTGGGCTAATTGGGGTAAGAGAGAAATGTCAAACCCCAGTGAGGTTAAAAAATTGCATGCCTTTAATCCCAGCACTTTGGAGTTTGAGGCTAGCTTGGTCTACAAGAGCTAATTCCAGGACAGGCTCCAAAGCTACAGAGAAACCCTGTCTCGAAACCCACCCACCCCCCTCCCCCCCAAAAATAATTGGGACATGACTGAGTGCCAAAAAAAAATCAGCACTTGGTACAATTTTAGCCGTCTCTTATCTTCCCATTCTTCAGTTTGCAGTGGAAGAAAGACCAGCTCATTTCACCCAAGGAGTTGATCTGTGAACTCTGTCAAAAACCTTACAACCTCACGGTTGTCCATCACGCATCCCATTAACATAATTTGCCACCCAAGGTGTGAATGTGTAATCTCTAAATTGGTGTGTAGGGTAGTACCCTGTGTCAAGACATTGTTTCCTTGACACTGTAGTAGAGAGAGTTAAAAGTTGCCACGGGAATTGCTAATTTCTTTCTATCTTTCTCTTAAAATGAACCTCTCATACAAACTTACCCGAAGCCACTGAATTGGATGCTGTTCTTCAATCAAATGAAGCCTCCAGCCGAGTCCTCAGGGGCTGGAAAGGATAGGAATTTGATTTTCATAAGCACATTGGTTTGTTCAGCTAGGGCGGGGACAGCCAGACACTTCAATAAGTCACATAAATCAATTTACTTTTCAGATTTCAGAAAAATGGCTCATAAGCTAAAGCAATGAAGTAGAGAAATAGAATCAGTCCCTGATGTCTCTGTTTGGGGATCTCTCTCTCGTGTGCATATATGTGTGTGTATGTTTTCTTTCCTGTGTGAGTGTGTATGCATGTGTGTGTGTGTTCTTTCTCATGTGTGTGTGTGTGTGTGTGTGTGTGTGTGCATGTGTATGCGTGCATCTGTGTGTGTGAGTGTGTAGCTGTAGCCTGGGTGTTTGTAGGACTTACTTTACTAGCATAAAAGCTTTGTAAAATTTCTCTAGGGTCTCCATCATGATCTTCCTCTTTTTAATTCCTAAAATTAAAATGTGTTGGAATGCCTGCCTGCCTTTCACTCCCTTCTCAATGGACCCTTTAGTTTTTCACACCAAGGTGTCCTTCTTTAGGGTGCCAGGTCAGGCTACCAAAACAGCTTCTACAAGGGGATTAGCACCAATTAACATCTTTGTACACAAAAGCCACTGGCAGCTGAACACGCAGGCTGGTGGCAGCTCTGGGGCTGCATTTTAAACAGGGGCCTTCTGTACTTGCTTCAAGTAGGAAGAGGTGGAGAAAGTTTTTATTTATAATTGGAAATGCTGTTTTTGGATAAAGTCTACTGAAAAGCAAAGTAGAGCTCAGAAGTATCTACTAAATGCCAATTTCACCTTGGTCTCCATTGTCTGCGGTCAGGAGGATGCTGATACAATGTAGCCTGTTCCTTTGGCACAGTGAGATGCGATGCAGAGATGTCCCTCCCCTAACAATTTTGTTCTTATGTTTCTCTTGTTCTCTCTCTCTCTCTCTCTCTCTCTCTCTCTCTCTCTCTCTCTCTCTCTCTCTCTCTCATACAAAAAGGAGCTGCTGCAAAGAACATATGGTCTTAGAAGCCTTTCCATAAGGAATCTATCATGTGGGTACCTGTACCACGAAGTCTTTGTCTGGGGCAAAAAAACTAGAGAGTGGTATTGTGTAAAGTTTGTTTGTTTCATAGCCTTTCAGTTAGAGAGTTATTGTCATTGCCATTTTAAGTAGATCTACAAAATTGATGTTCTTTGGCCTCAGTGTGTGTATGTGTGTGTGTTTGTGTGTGTACGCACGCATGTGTGCTCGTATGCATACATGTTTAAGAGATAGTGTATCTTGTATTCAGAAATACTGAAGTCAATAAACATTAGTGTTAAAACAGACTTTCAGGACAAACTCAGATCTGGTTGGAATCTTCTGAGAATAGGATTGTTGAACATGTAGGGGGATGTTTCTGTGGTTGGGTGATGAGCATTCGGGCTCCTTTTAAAGTCGGAGCGTAATCTGAATGTTTTTAGTCTGTTCCATCTTGCACCCTTGTGGGTTTCTCAGTCACAAGGCTGAGGAATTTCTCTGTGAATAAAAGTACTAGGCATGGTAACGCTGTTTGCCGAAATGTCTCCAAAAGACGACGGTGGGAATTCATGGAAAACCAGAGATCTGTAAAAGAAATTATTAAAGTATGGCAGTCACACGATGATTGGCGTTCCCGACTTCCTGAGGCAGGATGGAAAGGGCTGGGAACACAGACGTGCCACACATAATGTCCTGGCCTATTACCTTTTTGTTTTATGAATTGAAATGATAAAGACAATAATATGCACCAATAGAAAATGGGTTTTTTGGGGTTTTTGTTTGTTTGTTTTGTTTTGTTTTTTCAGCCAGTCTCTTGCTACCTAATCTAAATTACAGTCATTTTCAGTTCCCTGGGTTTCATACATAACTCTAGATTCTTCTCTGTGTGATATTTTTGAAGCAAACCTTAATATGATCTCACTGTGTATCTTTCCCTCCTGGGCTCGGATTCCAGATACTGCATTGTGAGGTCTTCAGACATGCGGAGTACCCCTAACGTTACATGGAAATTGCCAGAGACGTAGGTGGGATGGACACATTGTAATATTTGTTCATTTTTCACCCTTCAGCGGTTGCTCCTTTCTCCTTCTTGCTGAACGCTTATTAGGGTATGGAGTGCAGGTGTGTGGGAAATGGCTAGCGGACATTGACAGGTTACTTTGTTGGTCACTGCCTAATTAGAAGAATAGTGGATGCTCCCTGCTAAGCTTTAGTGTGGGGCAGCAGAGCTGGTCCGGTCTAATTTCCTCATGGCTTTGATACTCGCCAAGAGATTGACGCTTTACACAAAAAGCCAAGGCCCGAAGGAGGCCGGTGCAAACAATGAGCCTTCTTGCTTGTAGACACCACAGATGTGAGAGAAAGCTGGCGAAAAACAATCGGCTGACACTGTCTAATTGTCTCCGATGTCAGCGTCATTAATGTTTTCCCATGTAAACCGGAGAAGGCCAAGGTTGTACCCTCCCTTTATTTCCAAGGCACATGATTATGTAACTCACCAAGATTCAGATTAAGCGTTAATTGTATTTGTGCAATAAAGAATCCAAAGCTACCTTGGATTTAATGAATATGTGTTTAATTAATTTTGACAGCTTTTATCTTTATTACCTTTAGAGTGATCCTTATCGGAATTAATCACATTTTTTTGAGTAATTATAAAAATCACAGCTCACTTCATGATTTACATTTATTTACATTGCAGAATTCAAACCAAAAAAGACTAGGAAACTTTGATGATCTGGGAAACTTCTTCTGAACACATTTTGCCATCGTCGGAACAATCGTTTGGGGGTGTCAACAGAGCTTCTTAATTAGATGACAGATCTGAGTGCTCAAAGGAGACACGTGGTAAAAACCAAGAGATACAGGTTACCAGGTTACCCCAAGAAACACCTAACAGTGGGTTTCAAAATGAATGAACAGGGGGAAGGTTCATCCTTGGAAAAACTAACAAACGGGACTGAAATTCAATTTGTTAATTTTTTTAGTGAGGTAAGAGCCATCATTTCTTACAGCATGGGTGAATCCATGTGAGCTGAAATGCACGGATACAATTGGCTTCTCCCAGGAACACATCTTCAGATGCCCAAATCAGTCAAGGCTGAAGCTGTAGTGCCTGGTCCTTTGAATATCTCCTTGGTTGCTTTTTTATTGTTGTTGTTATTGTTTGTTTGTTTTTTGTTGAGGGTGCACTTTTCCCCAGAGCAGTGGCCAAGAAGCAGAGCTGTGTTGAGGGCAGGATTTATTGTGTTCAGAGAAGCCCACATATTTTGAGTTGCCTATAGTGGACAATGTATTAACTTTGGAGTTGGAGTGAAGCGCAGAGAGAAAGTTTATGGTTAGCATATACAGTACCCTGGCCTCAAATTTTGATGTTAGTAGTAAATACCATTTAAGTCTCCAAACATAATGTCTTCCTGGCATAGGGAGCTACCTCAGTGGTTGAAGTGCTTGTAGGAAGGATACTGAGTTCACTGCTCAGAGTCCACATACAAAAGCTGGGCACCCTGTGCTTGTAACCCTAGTGCTGGGGAGGATACTGGGTTCCCTGGCAAGAACCCCACATTATATCCAGTCAGCAGAACCTCACAGTAGTACTCCCCATCTGCGAGCTCTCACATTCTTAATGAATTATAGTTATGCATAGAAAACCATATTGGTCTTTAAGTTCTCATACGACTTCCTTATTTGTTGACTGTCATCTGCTAGCATCTGCACCGTGAGTGCCTGACATGTATGTGCCCCATTCATTGTCAACTGTGGTTTTGTAGAGACAACCAAAGAAAGTCTGTGTTTGGGGTCAGGTAGATCTGAGTTTGAATTTATTTTCAGTTCTGTATTCACTAGGAAGCCTTGAGTGGGTGTTTTTTTTTTTGAACCTTGATGTCTTTGTATTTATTCTTTTAAGCCTTTAGTCCTAGCACTTGGGAGGCAGAGGAAGGCAGATCTCTGAGTCTGAAGCCAACCTGGTGTACAGAGCGAGTTCCAGGACAGCCAGGGCTACACAGGGAAACCTGCCTCCAAAAAAAAAAAAGATTATTTTTAAGTGTGTGTGTGTGTATGTTCACTGAGGTTAAAGGCTTCAGATCCCTTGGAGCTGGAATCACAGGCGGTTGTGAGCTGCCACACATGGGTGCTGAGGACCGTACTCCGGTCCTCTGGAAGAATATTCAGTTACATTTGTTGTGTGTAAGCTGATATGTTTGCTATGTTCTCTGCATATGTGTAAGTTTATACATTCTGGGGTAGTATGTACATATGCATGTACATGTGTCTGCCCTTGCCATGTGTTTGACTAGTTTCAAAACTTTCTATGGGGCAGGGAGAGCAGTGCATGAGCCATCATCTCTCTAGCTCTAGCCTTTGTATCAAAATGGGACAGTAATGATGGTTTTCAGGCCTTGTCATTAAAGATAGCAAACGTGAAGCAAAACAACAAAACTCCCTATGGTGGAGCATGATTTTAATCCCAGGTCTAGGAAGGCAGAGGCAGGCAGATCTCTGTGAGTCTGAGACCAGCCTGGTCTACACAGAGAGAGTTTCAGGACAGCCAGGGCTTCGTAATGAAACCAAATCTCCAAACATGAAATGAAACAAAGAAACAAACAAAAAAAGATAATGAGGGTGGGGCTGGAACAGCTAAGAGTACGTTCTTCTTTTACAGAGGACTGGGTTCAGTTCCTGGCACCCATAGCAGAGGGCTCACAACTGTCTATACACATGTGGCACACATAACACACGAATACACATGAAACAGCAGCACAGGGTTATTGGAGGCAGGTGTGTTACCCACGGCAGATGTTAATGCTTTTACAGAGGAAGCTGCTGCAGGGAGCAGCATGGTTGCCACGGCTCCCTTTTCCATTTGTGTCTGCCTGGGCGTGGTTCCTGCTCTGCCCGAGCTTAGGGTCTCACGTGTGATGTGAGACGATGACATCATACTCAGTGTTTCTGTGAGGGATAAACAAATGAACCGTCACCACAGCCACGATGCTCATAATAAACCCGGTCACCACAGCCACGGTGCCCATAGTGAACCCCGTCACCACAGCCATGGTGCCCATAATGAACCCCGTCACCACAGCCACGGTGCCCATAGTGCAGACCATCGATGTTTACTGAAGCGGCACTCAGTGGCAGGCACTGTGTAAGAATATGTATGTACATTGGGCCTGGAGAGATGGCTCAGCGGTTAACAGCCCTGGCTGCCCTTCCAGAGAACCCCGGGGTTATTCTCAGCACTCATATGACAGCTCACAACTGTCTGTACCTCTAGTTCCAGGGGATCCTATGCCCTCTTCTGGTCTCTGTGGGCCCTAGGCAGTCACATGATGCACAGATATAAACACCCCCCCACACACATAAAACAAACACTGTTTCTAATGTTAAAGTTAAAGAAAATAGATTGGGGGCTGGAGAGATGGCTCAGTGGTTAAGAGCACTGGCTGCTCTTCCAGAGGTCCTGAGTTCAATTCCCAGCACCCACATGGTGGCTCACAACCATCCATAATGAGATCTGGCGCCCTCTTCTGGCATGCGGGCATACATGAAGGCAGAATGTTGCATAATAAATAAATCTTTAAAAAGAAAAGAAAATAGATGTACATTATCTTATATGCCTCACATTTCACAGAGTCTGAAACGCAGCACTTTTAATTTGGTTTTGTTTTATGTTTGTTTGTTTGAGACAAGGTCTCTTTAAGTACCCTGGCTGTTCTGGAACTCACTATGTAGACCAGGCTGATCTTGAACATACAGAGTACCACTTGCCTCCCCACTTCTGGGATTAAATGTAAACACCGCCGTGTTGGCTTCCCAAGCACTTTTAAAGTTAGCTGTCAAGGGTCCATTTGTTATGACCCTTACAAGTTACTGAGTTTTCACTCAGCAAAATGCTTCATATCCTGTTATAGGAGCTGGAGGAACCTGCTCCCTGGCCAGGCCTCTCCTATGGTGGAGATTGGAGAGAGCATGCAAGTCCCTGCCCTTGGAAAACTTTTGGTCTCTGTTCCCCTTATCTGACCCTCACTTGTAAGATTCTTTTCTCCAAAGGCAGCAATGGAGGAAGCTAACCCTGAATAAAGTCTACGCCTCCCCAGAAAACGGTAATTGCTTGTCTTGCTTTATTCCAGTGTGTAGGCTGTCGGCGTGCGGCTCTTTGCTCAATGCCTCAGACCAGCTGGGAGCTGATGCCAGATGATTGGCAGATCCTACACTGGGCACAACCAGATGGGCCTGGAAAATGCCCTCTTCTCCCTTTGACTAGCTAATTTGTCCCCAAAGGAGATAAGTTTTACAGTCTTTAAATAACGTGCCTACATTTGTGTGGATTGGTTTATTTTTTTATTTTTTTTTTGTTTACATTGTTTTGTTGGATTGGTTTATTTTAAAGACAAAGGAATATTTTACTCTTACAAACCATCTTACTTGTTGGAAATTCTAAGCATGGGATGAGGGAGAACGGGAAGGAAGAGAATCACGGCTTCTCATTTGCAGAGGCAGAAGCAACTCTAGGTAGGCTGGTGTGATTGCCACAGTCAGAGTCTGTTAGCTGGGCAAGGCCCGAGTCACCACCATCTTCTGCACTCACACGGGCATCAGGGAGCTTTGAAGTCCGTGGCTTTAAACCAGCAATGTGTCCTGAATACGAGCCATGTGTAAGCTCCCACGCCGTGAATATCACATGGGAGACACACAGTGGTGTCACACGGTGAGTGATCTAGGGTCCTTCTCACAAGTCAGAGAAGGAAGGTCCCTGAGGAGGACGGTACTTGACTTTGGTGCTGATGACCACAGCAGAATCCTCTAGAAGAAGTGGAAAGGGAACTGTTTCCCCCGTGGCGTGACTAACATGAAGGAATACACAGGGAGGGAAACATGACGTATGACAGAACCTGAAAAACCTCCAGAGCGAGCTGGGGGCGTGGCTCCAGAGGGAGAGAGCCGGCTGCACAAACGTTAGGAACTGAGTTCGGATTCCGAGCTCCCACATAAAAAGTTGTGTGAGGCATCTCAGACCTAAAGACCCAGCTCTGAAAGACGGGCATAAGTCGATCCTGGGGCTTTCTTGACAACCACTCTAGTTGAAATAGCAAGTTCCAGGTTCAGTAAGAGACCCTGCCACACACACACAAAAAATAAGATGGACAAGTGATTGAGGACAACACCCAAATGTCAGCCTCTAGCTTCCACATGTACCTGCACAAGCAAGTGCTCCTGCATGACACACACACACACACACACTTACCTGGGATATATCAGGATGTAACCCAGTCTATGATATAAAAGAAGATACTCAAAAACCATTGACATGTTAACTGCTGGCAGTGTGTTCCCCTCAGAAGAAGCCCCCAGGGGAACTGGTTGGATTGTTATGCCTGTGGGACAGAAGCCGCTGAGAAGGACAAGGGCAGTCCAGGGCCCCAGTCTGTTCTTCCGTAGGAACCACCTGGTGCAGCTGCACAAACCCCAGGCTCTCTGAGGCAGCCCACGCCAGCCTCTCAGGGCCAGAGGCTTCGCAAACAGGAGCACTGAGAAGGCCCCACCTTGTACAGAATTTCCTCTTTCCATTTCTTAAAAAAATACTTTTACACTTATTTGTAACTTGTGCGTATATGTACACAGGTTTGCCGTGGCACACATGGAGAGATCAGAGGACAGTACGCAGAAGTCATCTTCCTCCTTGCACCATGTGGGTCCTGAGAACTGAACTCAGGTTCTCAGGCTTGGAGGCAAGTGCCTTCACATGGAGCCATCTGGGATCCCACCTTCCCTCGCTCCTCTCTTCCATCATCTTCCCCTAGCTCTTCTGGCTTACCTTACCCCCTTTCTCCCTTCCCCTTTTCCCTCTTTCCTTTTATTTCCTTCCTTAGTTCATTTTCTTTCCTCCCTCTCCTTTTCTTGCTGAAGGAGAGCATTTGGTTTAAAGGATAGATGGTAGGTGGGATTTCAAACCCAAGCCTACCTGCCATTATACAAAGCAACAAGCACAGTTGTGTGCAATCGCCTTCCTCCTCTTCTGAATCCTAACTGAACACACATAATTGTGATTGCTTTAACTGATTAAAAATTTACTTGAGATCCAGTCTTATGCTTCCCAGACTGTCCTTGAACTCACTATATAGCCAAGGATAACCTTGAACACTTGATCTTTTGACACAATGTGTGCGCCCACACCCAGTCTTGTTTAATTGTGGTAAGATATACATAAAGGTTGCTATGAGTAATTTTCACGCTTTAATAGTGTCAGGCACACACATTTGGTGCTGGAGATTGAACTCAGGGTTTCCTACAAGCTAGTCAGGCTATCTACTGCTGAACTCTAGCAACTCCTTCCCATGCCACCTCACTATTTTGAGATAGGGTGTTGCTAAGTCACTTAAGAAGGCCTTGAACTTGTGATCCTCCTGTTCAGTGTCAATACTATTGATAGAAATGCCACAGTATTTTCCAGGATGATACCATTTTACATTCCTATAATCGTAGCCAAGGATTCCCGGTTCTCTATGATGGCTAACACATCGTTTTCTGTTTGCTTCATTTTTAATAGCGGTCATTATCACACCATGTGTGACTGGAGTTCTGATTTGAATTTCCCTCAGAAGGAGCGATGATAAATTTTTAAAATATATTTACACTTCTTTGCAGAAATGCCTAATGTAGGCAGCTTTTTTCCTGTTATGATTTGTTCCATTTAAAACTTTTATCTAGTCAAAAGTTGGTTACACAAAAGATGTGAATATAAGTAGGGACTTGTAATAGAGGCTACTACTCAGGAAGCTGAGGCAGGAGGATCACAAGTTCAAGGCAATCTGAGTACCTTCAGGAGACCCTGTCTCCCCAACCCTGCCAGCTCCAATGCTATTTAAAAATACCGTCTTTTCCCACAGATTTTTCTTGGCTGAAAACCAGTTGGCAACTGTTGTACATATGTGTAAGTTTGGACTCTCTTTTAACAAGTTGAAGTTCCAGACTTACACGCTTACGTGACTCTCCTGGTTCTGCTGTCAGAATCAAATGGGCTATTGCAGACACTACACACTGTTGCAGAGACCTTGGAGCTGTAAGTCCTGTGGGTATAATAATCCACGTCTCGTCTGTTAGTGACATCACCCAGCACGTGGTAAAGTTTCTCTCAGTATTTGTTAACTGATTACTGGGAATGGATTCACTCAGTAGGATCCAGCTCACTGAATTCTAGACTTTTAGGGACTCTCGAGTAAAGATCAAGCCCAACCATTCATCAAATAAATGAGTTTGGCTGCTCAGGTCTTCCACCTACATGTGTTGCTGGGTCTGTGAGATGATCCTATTCATGCCAGAGGTAGAATTCCATTGTGCCTTTAACACCAACTCTAGTTAATAATGTGCCACCTCGGAGAGACTGCTAGCAACAGGACATGGGACTTGGTGGTCATGGTCCCCCTTCGCACTCTTCACCTGAAGTGCCCCAGACAAACCCCTGTGTGTGTGTGTCTGTGTGTGTGTGTGTGTGTGTGTGTGTGTGTGGTCTAGGAAATGTGCCTAACAGGAGCCCTTGGCATCTGTGTTTTAGTGGCAGACTGACGGCAAGTCCGCACCTGAGTGAATTTGATCAAAGACTTTCTAGGCACACCGCGGTAATGCCATACATAGAATTCTTGCAAAGTAAACAGCCTGCACATTACAGGTGCTACCTTCTGCACACCTGTATTGGAGGACTTGCTGAGCGAAGACATTCTGGCTTCTTAATGGATGGCCATGAAATTGACAAATTAGGGGGAAAGGAAATTGCCTCTGTGAAAGTGCACAGCTCATCCTCCGGGGAATGACTCAGGGCCTTCTTCCCTCTAGGCTGTAATTTTAGTTTCTTTTCTAATGGAGACATTCATATTTTGTGCTTTTTCTCTCACCTTACAGCCTCCTGAAAATTCCCTTAAGGGGAAATGAAGTTAGAAGGTATAATTCAAAAAGTAGCTTTTACCTGAACGACCTCTTCAATATTAAGATTTTGCCAATTCTTTATAATTGAACATTCCTGAATTTTAATCAGCTATGAATAAGTGTTACCATCTTACTGGGATCAAGGTGATGTTTTATTCTTTTAAGGTACCTTCAGCTATGATTCTTAAACAATACAAATATAAATTGCATGTACAGTAAAAGCATTATTGAAAAAATGTTCATGTTTCCCTCATGTTTTGCATTTTGAACTCAAGTAAACAAAATTAGATTTGTAGAATGAATAGGAATTTAGGGAATAAACTAGAAATTCCTACAATGTGGCTGCTTTGCCCATGTGTTCCTTATCCCTCTTTTCAGCATCTTCCTGAGCAGTAACTGCCATCTTGAATGTTGTATTCACCTCTGCATGGATGTTGTCTTTTTTAAAAAAAAAATTTTAAGTTATATTGGAGGCTGAAAAGAAATGACTCAGCAGTTGAGAATGTATACTGTTCCTGAAGAGAACCCAATCTCAGTGTTCAGCAGCCACACATGTCTGCTCCTAACAGTCAGTAACTCCAGCTCCATGGAATCCAATATTCTTCTTCAGGTACCCATACGCAAGCACACACACACAGACACGCACATGGACACACACACACACACACACACACACACACACACTAAAAGTCTTTAAGCTATAGCACACACACACACACACACACACACACATATATACATTCTACAGTAATGCGTCACTTGATTTTGAGTGTTCTTATATGCTCCATATGCTCTTCTGTGACTTCCCTTTATTTCTGCTCTATTATAGTCAGGATTTTCATTTTATTTTTGTATATTTATTTTTCTATTGTGAAACATCACATTCTCCTTTAACTACCACCCTGGCGTTGGTCATTTGTGCTGTTTCTGCCTTAAATATCCATGCGCAGAATATTCTTGACCAAGTATCCTCATCCACACATGAAGTGCTTTCTTTCAGCTGTACAGAATACATATATGTACTCCATATGGATTCTATGGAGTAGAATTATTGAACCACAGTGTTCAACTGATCAAGGGGTAAAATTATTTTCCAAAAGCAATCATGCTGCTTTAGGGCTGTCCTGATGTGGGAGTCCCCTCTGTGTGTTGTGATTACCATTAATGAAAAAAGAAACTGCTTTGGACCTACAGCAAGGCAGAACTTAGCTAGGCTGAATGCTGGGAGAAAGGAGGCGGAGTCAGAGAGATGCTATGGAGCCACTGCCAGAGTCAGACATGTCGAAACTTTGCCGGTAAGCCATTGCCACATTGCTATGCACAGATTATTAGAAATGGGATAAATTAATATGTAAGAGTTAGCCAATAAGAAGCTAGAGCTAATGGGCCAAGCAGTAGTTTAATTAATACAGCTTCTGTGTAATTATTTCAGGTGTAAGCTAGTTGGGCGGCTGGAAAGAACAAGCAGGCCCCTTCCTCCAGCACTGTCCAGTCCATGAGGGTTAATCTGGGTGGTCACTGGGGATAGTCCGTCACTGGAGTGAGAAGACCTCCCCTCTGTGAGAGGGCCAGCATCCACCGCTCTCTGCTTCTAGACCAGAGGGGGGCAGTGCAGCCAGCCCTGGAGCTCCTCCGGGACCTGGAAGGTGCCTTGAAGTGTGAGTCAAAGGAACCCTCCTTTAAGTTGCCCTTCTAGGGGTATATTTGTCACTGCCACAGGATAACTGAGATGCCACCAAGCATAAGTCATCCACTCTCTTTAAACCACTAGTTCTGTAGCAAAATCTCATGCCCTAAAACTTACGGCGCTGTTTAAAATCACCCCATTAAAAACCAGAGGACTTAAATGGAGGTGGGAGGAAATCCCCCCAAACATGTGGCACAGGGAAGCACACTTCTACATGTTTATATAAACAAATGCTGTAACAGTCATAGGATTCTGCCTCAAAAAGACCCAGGTCTTGCTTGTGGAAGTGGGTGCTGAAAGGGAAACAGTTAGGGATTTGTGTGATAGTGGGAGGAAGTAGCATCTATGTGGAGGGACTCAAATCAAAGCACTAGGGAGGACTGTGATAGCTGGGTGATGGGAGGGGTATGTATGTGTGTGTTTCCCTGTGCGACTCTGTGTGGATGGGTACAATTTTATATGGTTGTCTGTGCACAGGATAAAATTTGTGCATAACTAAATGAAAAATCCATATTATATACAAATTACTTTTTAAAAAGATGTTTTATCTGTGTGTGTATGTGTGCGTGTGTGTGTGAGAGAGAGAGGCAGAGAGAGAGACAGAGACAGAGAGAGACAGAGAGAGAGAGTCTGTGAGGGTGCGTGTGTTTAGTTTGAATCTGGGTGTGTGTGAGTAGGTGTTAGTGTATATATGTGAGTGTGTATGTAGAACGTTTGTGAGTGTGTCTATGAGTCAATGGGTGAACTAGGCATGATACTGTGAGTAAGGCAGCTTGGGTATGAGAGTGTAGGTATGAAAACTTGTATAAGTGTTCACACGTGTTTCTGTGGAGATATGTTAGTGTGTATGTAGAAGAACACTAATGTGTGAGTATATATCAATGTGTGGTATATGTAAACATATGGTGTACACAGGCAGGAGCCTCTGAATATGGCCCCGGAGGCCAGGGGAGGACATCTGGCGTCCTGCTTTAACACTTCCAGCCATATTCTCTTGAGAGAAGGTCTCTCACTGAATCTGTAGCCACCTAAAGTTAAGCCCGGACACTGAGACTCAGCTCTGCCTACGAGGTAGTGCCAACTGTACGTATGCTTCTTTATATATTTCTGCTGCTCACTTCCCCAAACTAGCTCGGTTTCCACTGCTTCTAACCGGCCCCAGAGCTTTTGGTCTTTGCTTGCTGGCCCATCTTCCTGCGGTGGCCAAAGCTACTTCTCTGAATTGTCAATGTTCACCACGCCTGCAGTCCTGCTACATTTTCCCATCACTCTCAGAAAAAGGTCCATGTGCTTTCGCATGAGCTACGCATTTACCGCAGAGTTCTCTCTGCTTTTGCCTGTCTGTGTGGCCCCCGCAGGGCCGTTCCAACACTGCTATAATATTTAGCATCGTTATTAACCACGGACACTAGTAGTTCTTCCTCTGACTCTCACTGACCACGTTCCGTGCTTGTCTGAGGTCCCAGTTGAGTTTTCGCTTCCTATGCTGTCTTCCTGATCACTCCCTGTGAGGTCAGGAGTGGGTTTTCTTTTAACATGGCCTCCAACCCCTGTCCTTCCCAAACACCCTCACCACGGTACGTGTCACTCTGAGGGATGGCTTACATAGCTATATCGGAAATCCACAAAGTGCCAGGTTATGCTTGACGCGGTCGCCCTTGTTACTCTCCATGTCTAGTGAAAGGCGGGACGTGAGGGCACCCTGTGCTCATTGGCTGATACGTGAAGGAGCCAAAGAATGGAGATTTGTAGTGGGGCCACAGAACTGCAGTAACTCTAGGCTTTGGGGGAGCAGCTCTGGGTTCTGAGACTCAGCTGAGCATTGTGGATCCTCTCCATGGAAAGATAAGCAAACCTGCAGTTTCAGAGGGCTCGCAAATCAGGACTCTCTGCTGGGCTAATTTGCTGAGTGCTCCCATCCGTTCTGAGATTCCAGTGCCAAGGGACGAGAAGTACGAGAGATGTCTACACCTGTGAGTTTGTTATTAAGAATGAAATCAAAATCTGAAGAGTGCACCCATTGCTGAGCTTGGTTGTCTGTGTTGATGCGGGCTTTGACGCTGTCAGCACAAAGGCCGTTAGAGAGGGAGTAGCAAGGTCATTTGGTGTTTGTGGAGAGTGGTTTGAGACCATTAGCTTTCTAATGAAAGCACATGGATGCACCATTAGAATAAAAGAGAATTAGCTAAATTGAGCTAAAAGGGGGTGGTGGAAACTATGCGCTTTAAACTAACATTTCCCAAACCCCAGGACTTTTAATAGAATGGCCCTTCTCTACCCTACCCACCCATTACTTCCTCTGCCTTCCCCACCTCCACCGCCACATTCTCATCTACTGTGAAATGACTCCAGGGCTTCTGGACTGTCCACACCCAGGGCTGCAAATCTCCTCCTGTGGTACAAAAGCTACAAATGGGAAGAGAAGGGAGAAGACAGTCCCTCCACTTAATTCTTGGTGTGTGTATGTAACACGAACAATAAAAACGCAGAGAAAGATATTGGGGTTCAACCTGAAGATCAGAAAAGAAAAGCAGCCAAGTCACTAGAGAGGTCTTACCTCTAAGAAATCCTCAGACTGAAAGAGAAGGAGTTCCTGTCTCACCCCGCCTTGTATTCCTCCCTAGTACTGGGATTAAAAGTGTGAGCCACCACACACAGATCTCTTTCTGCATTGATCTTGTGTAGCTCAGGGTGACCTTGAACTCACAGAGAGCTGTCTCCTTCTGCCTCCCAAATCCTGGGATTAAAGGTATGTTAAGGTGCCTGGCCTCTAGTGGCTTAGTTTTACCTTCTGATCTTTGGGCAAGCTTTATTTACTAAAACATAAATAAAATATCACTATATGTTCCTTTTTGGTCTAAAATAAAAGGGAAGGCTATAACTAATATAAGAAAAACTATATACAATAAGTACAATAACTATATATAATATATACAGGCAATAAATATATCAACAATGTCTAGTTCACTTGCATTTGGCAAATTTAGAGAAAACACTCTATATCTATCTATCTTGGTGAGTTAAAAGTCTTGTACCTGATTTACTTTCTATTATAACTTTCTTTCTGCATCAGATAAACAAGGAAAACTGTACCTGTAATTATCTAGTCTTCAGCTCCCTCAGAGACCCAAGAAAGAAATCATATTAATTGAGTAAGCAGGAAGTACAAGCAAGAAACTTTAAAAAAATGTGAGAAATGACAGAAACAGCTTACTGCCGGACAGTCACCTAAAATTCCTCTATAATGTTGGGGCATCCATCTTCATCCTACAGGCCTAGAATATCTTGACAGACTTTTCTATGAAGCAGGGTTTTTGAAGGACTGTCTTACTTTGTCTGGGCAAGGTTTAGCAGTTAGTCTCTTTTGTGTCCTGCTTTTCCCATTAGGACAGCATACTATCAGCAGTTAAGGCAAGGACACTTTCTTGTCCAGTGACTTACCTTTGCCACAAAGAAAGCAAACTCCATGTGGAGTTTCTTTGATGTATATCATCTTCTCTAAAGTAGATTGGTGCTGCCAGGAGCAGACATGTCTCATTGTCATAAAAAAAAAAGAAAAAAAGAGCCTATGTTACTAAAACATCTTGAATGCCATATTCTGTAGATCTATGAAGTGTTTGAAGATGACCTGTCTACCTAAAATATATCTTTGTTTGATCTTGAAAACATACCTAATGTGACTACAGGTTCAATTATAATAGGTGACTAACTACTAAACTGCATTTCCTTATTATCCTAAACAGTTGGTAATAAGAACTTTCAAGGACTAGAAATTTGCACTACATTGTTAAATGAGCTGTATAGGTACAATACCTTGAACAAGAGTAGAAATGTATGTACCATATGTTCTAGTAAAATTAATCTCAAATTCGTATCAATATAAAAAATTTGTATACAATATACAACAATCCAATTCAGTGTAAAACATTTAAAACTAGTAGTTCCTTTTAAAAAGTAGATTCAACAATCTACCTTGTTATCATATCTATATCCTCCCTTTTTTCTTCTCAGTGCTGTGGGAGAATGCTCTTGGACACTGTAAAGATTTGTCACTCATATTGGTTTAATAAAATGCTGATTGGCCAGTAACTAGGCAAGAAGTTTAGGTGTAGCAACAAGACTAGGAGAATTCTGAGAAGAGGAAAGGCAGAGATATAGTCACCAGCCAGATGCAGAGGAAGCAAGATGAGTATGCCTTACTGAGAAAAGGTACCAAGCCACTTGGCTAAATATAGACAAGAATTATGGGTGAATTGAAGTTGTAAGAGGTAGTGAGTAATAAGCCTGAGCTAATGAGCTAAACAGTTTATAATTAATATAAGCCTCTGTGTGTTTCTTTGGGACTGAATGACTGCAGGACTGGGCAGGACAGAAACTTCTGTCTACGTGTGTGTGTGTGTGCCTGTGCACATGTGTGTAAAGAGACCAGAAAATCATTGCAAACACTGCCAACCTGTCTGTGTTGTTTGTTTTTGGTGGTCACTTGCTGGCCTGGAACTTGCCAAGTAGGCAAGGCTGGCAATGGACCCTAGGAGCCTCTTGTCTCCAGTCTCCAGAACTGAGATGACCAGTGTCTGCCATCATGTATAGATTTTTCTTAAATGTGAGTTCTTGGCATTGAACTCAGGTTCTCATGACTGGAAGGTAAACATTTGACTAGCTGAGTTGTTCTTGCCATGCCTCACCACTTAATTATTATTCCAAGACACAGACCAGTCCCTCGAAGCTTCCTGTAAGGACTCAACGGCATGCTACATGTCAAACTTTTGGGGAGAAGGCCTGACCTGGAACACGTGATCAATATAATGCTGGGTGGCTTAGCCTAGGGCCTGGGTGGAAAAATACTTTTCAAATAAATAAGAGCATGATCAGTTTGTGAACTGGCTCTGTTGATCTGTGAATGTATTTGAACCAGCGTTTTCTTCACGTGTTGTGTGACCACAGTTGGCTGGAAGCATAGCATTCTGATTGACACTCACGTTTAGGTAGGAATCGAAGATTCCCTGTCAGGAATCAAGCAATGGGCATTGATTGCATAGGACGACAGTTTTAGAACATGCTTACTTCATTCCTGAGCTGATTAATTGCTTTTCACATGAATGCCGCAGGGATCTGAAGAACTCTGTGATGCTCCTTATTAGCTCAGCCATATCTGCAGTGACATGTACAACAGGTGGGTTTGCTGAAAATTTAGTATTATAGCTGGGCGGTGGTGGCACACGCCCTTAATCTCAGCACTTGGGAGCCAGAGGCAAGTGGATCTCTGTGAGTTCTAGGCCAGTTTGCTCTACAGAGCGAGTTCCAGGACAGTCAGGGTTATACAGAGAAATCCCATTTTGAGAACCAAAACAAACAAAAAATAATCTTATTATGTGTTTAAATGTGCACGATGTATGTGTGGGCTGTGTGGCGTGGAATGTGTGTGGAGGTCAGAGGACAACTTTGCAGACTCAGTTGTCACCTTTCACCTTTATATGGGTCCCAGGGGTCAGATCTCAGGTCATCAGCTATCCAAGGCAAGCACCTTTACATGCTGAGCCCTTTCATAGGCCTCAATGGTAGGTTTTGAAGCAAAATCCTAAGTCCATAAAAACCCGCTAGTTTCCTGGCAGCATACATAGAGGTTATCACAGGTGCTTGGCTACTTGACTGTCACTATTATCTTGTCTGTGTGGTTTTGTGGTGCTGGGGACTGAACTTAGGGCCTCTGACGTGTTAGGCAGGCTTATGCCTGTTCTACATCCCCAGACATATATATTTAAATATCCACACATTCTATTTGAGACAAATTCTAAGTCACCTGGGCTGGCTTAAACTCACTGTGTAGCCCAGGTGATGGTTGAGTTTGCAGTCCTCTTACCATGGGGCTACATACCTGAGCCACTGGGCCTGGCCTACCTATGTGATCATACTTGAGGTTCCCCAAGCTCATTCCTATTCTCTTGATGCAAATCATAAGTCTATCAACAGACATGGAAAGATCGAGGCTCTTAAGGAGAGGAAGGGATCAAGTCTGTCTTTGGTATGTGTTCCTGGGGATTTCTTCAATTCACTTTCCCCAGTTTCCTCACCTCTATAAGAGAAACATTTATACCCAGCACAGGATCACTGAGTGATGTCATTAAAGAGTCCAGCATCACTTCTGGTGCTTGGTAGAGAGTACTACCAAACCACCACATATAGGGTCAGAGAGTAGGTGCTTGGGTTTTTTTTTTATTTATTTTATTTATATATTTTTCTTTTTCTTCATTCTGGTCTTCCTCTTCTCAGTTTTGTGTGTGTGTGTGTGTGTGTGTGTGTGTGTGTGTGTGTGAGAGAGAGAGAGAGAGAGAGAGAGAGAGAGACAGGGCCTCACTATGTAGCCTTGGCTGGCCTGGAACTTACTATGTGTAATGATTGTTCTGTCTCTTTAAGAGACAAGCCACGCCCACTCCTCCCCATGCGCTGAGGCAGGCTGATCTTCAGCTTCCAGCCTGAACTCTCTCTCTTTTCCATCTTCCTCTCAGAGTCGGAGAGGCAGCTTCTGCCTCTCTCCTCATGTCTCCCCTTTCCCCACTTCTGTCTCTCTCTTCTCTCTTCTCTCTCTCTCTCAGCTCTTCTCCCTTTCCCCTTCCCCCTTCATAACCCCCCCCCATAAATATCCAACCTTACTCTGCATGGCGTGCCTGTCCATGTCTCAGTCTCTTGTCCGCCCGCCACGAGTCTCCCTGCCTGGTACCAGTCACCGCTTGGGGACCAGAAGCCTTCTCTGCCTGGGACTGGCTGTTCTCAGGGCCTGCTGCCTGCTGCCACCGGGAATCCTGCAGCATTTTTAATTTTTCCATTACATTTGGTGCCGTGACTTGGATAGGCTCTCCTGCCCCAAACCTCTCTCCCAGGGTCAGGATCCTGAACCAGGTATTTTTTTTCACAACCATGTGTTCCATATGCCTGTGTGAGATTTCTACAATGTGATTTATACTCATACCACCAGCTTCGCTTGGTAAGTTTCCCCCACCCTGCTATGGTTGCTTCCCTCAGCTTAAATTGTGTTTGGAATGGCCTGGGGCCAATCCACCCATGACTGAGGGTCCAGGGTCCCTCAGATCCTTCTTTCTCTCTTTTTTTCAATTTCTTTTCTTCTCTTTTTTTTCCCCTCTCCGTAAAAGGCCACTCAGAGCGGCTTCTGGCCTCTCTGGCTTCTGAGTCACCCTTACCGGATCCAGCCAGGCCATAGCACCCCACCCAGAGTCAGGGGACACCCGGCTCATGGGTCCTGCAGTGTTCACGCCGATTTGTACCCTGCCTATAGAGGGAGACGTCCCCGTTATAGGCCGTGTGGTGTCACCGTTTCATGGGTTTTCACAATTTCAGCTGTGGGTAGCAAGCCATCCATGTCTGTCCCCCCTGAGGTGGAAGACTTTTAGAGGCCCCAAAACCCTAGGCCTTAGCTCTTACCCTCACTCCGCCGGTGTCCTGCCAGCTCCACTTTTATGGGAGCTTTCTGATTACTGTCTGCGGGAATTTTCTAACTACTGTCAGCACACAGGCAAATGGACCCTGCCATGGTTGCTGATGCCAACAAGACTGGTCGGATCCACGAGGCAGCTTTTTTCAATCGCAGCCTTTTGCTCACCACTGTGGCATGGTGCAGCCTTTTCAGTCCCACCCTTTTGCTCCCTACTAGTGTAGGAGGTCCTTCTGTATTTGGGTTGCTTTCATTGGTTAATAAAGAAACTGCATTGGCCTTTTGATAGGGCAGGACTTAGATAGATGGGGAAAAGAGAACAGAATGCTGGGAAGGGGACAAAGTCAGAGAGAGCCGCCCACCATGAAGCTCCTAGGTCAGATACACTGAATCTTCCCAGTAAGCCATGACCTCGTGGTGCTACACAGATTATTAGAAATGGGCTGAATCAAGATGTAAGAGTTGGCTAAGAAGAGGCTAGAACTAATGAGCCAGGCAGAGTTTAAATGAATACAGTTTCTGTGTAATTATTTTGGGCATAAGCTAACTGGGCACTTGGAACACAGCCCTCTCCTCCTTACTACAATTGGAGCCTCAACGTGGTGGTCTAAATCCACTTAAAAATCTGAGAGAACTTCAAAAAGAATACAGAGTTTAACAGAGTTTTTGCTGTTTGCTAGCAGGGTGCTGCAGAGAAAATTTCCTCACCCAGCAGCCGCAACAGTAAAAAAGCTGCGGTGGTTTTAAAATGCTCGCTTTCTGGGCTATGCTGCCAGCACCATCTCTGGCTCCCGCTGGAGACAGATTATTTGGATTATTTGGATTATTTGGATTATTTGGGGTTTCTGACTAAAGTGCTACGGCTTGCTTGATGGCACTGTGGACTGTTGTGTGCCTGGAACTCTGTGCAGCTCAAAGGCACAAGTAACTCAGAGGCACAAGCAGCCCCGCCATGCTGAACTGTGCTGATTTCAGGCAGGAACTGTCGTAATTATCATAATAACAGCGCAGTTAAGGTTTAGACTGGGCAGGAAACAGGCAGTAGTGTATTTCTCCTACATGGCACAACTTAAGTTTTTAAGAAGTGCTTAGCATTTTAAGAAATGCTCCTGGATAGTAAAGAATTACAGATTCACAATAGGACAGATTCAGACATAAAAGATCTCTAAATGGGTCACAGTGTTGGATGGCTGTACGTAGGCTTGGGAGAGAAAAATAAAAGAGTATAGAGAGTCAAAGTTAATGCTTAAAAAAAAGGGTAAAGTCTTTAAAGAGACAGAGTACAGATAGTCATAGATTAAAAAAAATAAGCCACGTAAAAATGGAAAATTCACAGAATGTCTGGATTATGTATTTTATTGTGTTTTCTTTGAATTTTTTGACTGTAAAGGTGCTAAGTACAGAGAGACGTTTCATTGTCTGGGCTGCTAATCTAAACCAGCATGGATATTATAAAGTTATTATTACTTCAAAATTTGGGTCTAAGGTTATGATGCTTTGGAAGAGAGTTTCTTTTTTTGTTTTCACAGATGATAAGACCCTGTGGATTCCTTCTAGACCAATGTGGTATGATAGACCACGCCCTCCTGAAAGGTAGCTGTGCACACCCTCAAAACTTACTTCACTCAACTGCCAACTGAGATGTATCTGGCACAGAGGATACACCATGAAAGACCTGATTGACAGCGCCCCCATACAGCAGGAAGAAGTTTGGAGAGAAAAAACTATGCCCATATTCCCAAATATTGTTTATAAATGTTCTTTAAATTTAAATTTAAAGGGGGAAAATATATAGATATGGATAATTTACATAGGTATAAATTTTGCTTTATTGATATAAATTTAAGGTCAATTTTGTTATATATGTATTTCTGATCTTGATTAAGGTATTGTGATTGTGTAGTTCGTTTAAAAATGTAACATATAATTAAGAAATATAGGTTGTTAATAGATAATCCTTGATAATAGTCAAGCTTATAGTCATGTTGTTAGATTTTCTAGATATATAGAGATATATTTCAGTTAGATAGGCATTCTTCATATCTTTCAAAGACTACAGAATATGGCATTTAATGTTTTAATAACTTAGGGCTTTTCATGACAATGAGACACGTCTGCTCCTGGCAGCACCAGTTACTTCAAGAGGAAGATGGGCATCAAAGGGACTCCTTATAGAGTTGGTTAGCCATTTGGGCAAGAAACTGCTCTTGCCTGGACTGCTTCGTAACCTGGACACAAAGGACCCACAGAGAGAGGACTGCTGAACTTGCCTAAAGGTGAGATGAACTTTCAGGGTTCCTGATTCATGAAAGAGTCTGTGAGACATTCTGCAGGATACAGAAGAAAATGACTGAACTATCTTTAAAATTTCCTGCTTCATGGAAATGTCTGCTGAATACTGTGGGCCTGTAGGCTGAAGATGGATGCCCCACAGGTACAGAGGAACTTTGGGTGACTGTACAAGCAGCAAGATGTCTCTGTCACTTCTAGAGTGTTGGAAGGTGCTTACTTCTCGTTTACTTAGGTAATATTATATCATTCTGGAGTCTTTGATGGAGTTGAAGAATAGATAGATAGTTATAGTGATAGTTTTCCATTGTTATGATAAAAGATAAAATAGATCTAAATATGGTAACTGTAATTCTTGCTTGATAACTGTTTTGTTATATGTAATTTTACTATGTTAAAATGAAAGCCTTTCTTTTTTGTTTGAACAGAAAAAGGGGAAATGGTGTAGGAGGTCCTTCTGTATTTCTGTTGCTTTCATTGGTTAAATAAAGAGACTGCCTTGGCCTTTTGATAGGGCAGCCCTTAGGTGGGCGGAGTAGATAGAAAGGAATGCTGTGAGAGAGAAGGCAGTGGAGCAGACGCCATGTTTCTCCGGCCCAAGATGGACATTGGTTAGACTCATGCCGGTAAGCCACATCCTCATGGTGAATACAGATTATTAGAAATGGGCTGAATCAAGATGTAAGAGTTGTCTAAGAAGAGACTAGAACTAATGGGCCAGGCACAGTTTAAATGAATATAGTTTCTGTGTAATTATTTCGGACATAAGCTAAGCAGGCACTGGGAACGCAGCCTTTTCCTCCTTACTACACCCCACAGTGGCTTGTGGCACGGTGCAGCTTTTTTCAGTCCCAGCCTTTTGCTCCCCACCTTGGCTTGTGGTATGATGCGGCTTTTTCAGTTCCAGCCTTTTGCTCCCTGCCGCAGCTTGTGGCATGGCAGCTCAGCAACAGGGCAGATCATGCCTCTAGGTCTCTCTTATTATTAAGCTTAAAATCCCTGCAGCTCAAAAATTGTGGCTTTTCCATCTCTTATTGAGCTTAAAACCCCTACAGCTCAAAAATTGTGGCTTTTTTCATACAACGTGTGACTGCTGCCATTTTGACTGAGGTCATGTGACCTTACCACCATCTTAACTGAGGTCAAGTGACTTCACCATCATCTTAACTGAGTGGCTTTTCCATACAACATGTAGCTGCTGCCATTTTGACTGAGGTCATGTGACCTTACCACCATCTTAACGGTCAAAGGAATTGGGGCAGTGGATTCTCAAGACTGCTTCCTGCTTGCTTGTGGGCGTCGTCTTTGGGGGAACCTGAGAAGGCTGGGTGCTGGTCACATCCTGGCATAGCTGGTCTCTTTGCTCCTGTCCAGTGTTTGTGGCATGGAAATGTCTGGTGTCTCTTACGCCTGGTTAAGGCATTGGCAGAACAGAGGACAAAGTTAAATTAAGAAAAAAATGTTTTTAGGACCAGGGAATTGAGGGGGATGTATCTGACCTGTTTAAGGTGGATCCTTCAATTCGGCTCCCTGAAACTCACGAGAATTCTTTGGGTTTGTGAAAACAGAAGTTTTAGACATATACATTGTATGAACAGCATATTTATGTCAGAATGACTGTGACAGATACTTTTGCACGATGAAAAGTATTTTTAAGACTATGGAAGGCAGCATGAGAGAGAAGTTTGATAACTTGTATTAGTCCTTACATCTTTATAACTTGTAGGTCTTGTATTTTACTGAAATTTGTTTGGTGAGGTTGTCCTTTTAAACTGACAAAACCTCTCAGCTGTCAGGCTGCATCAGAAATCTTTGAGAAGGATAAAATTTTTAATTGAGTTACTGATTAAAAAATGACAGAGAACTTACTTGGTTGGCACCTAGAGCCCCTCTTCAGGGTCCCCCATAGTAGCTGAAGGTTGTATTTGCCTTTTGCTGTTTAGCGCAGGGCCTGCCAGACTCCAGAAGATCCTGTGGGCTAAGAAATCTGTAGGAAGACAAGCCTACCTTGACCTGAGCAGCTAGGCTGTCAATTCCAGAGATTCTGTCCACGTCTGGAGATCTTTAGCTTAGATGAAAGGCAGTTTTGCCCAATGGTCAGCACTTGGCAGTTGCAGCAAATTGCGGATGGACGTTGTTGCGTGCCCATTTGTCTTCTGTCTTCTTCGGAGAAAGTAGAGTGCTG
The DNA here is from genome assembly GCA_004026605.1 of Ondatra zibethicus. NCBI lineage: Eukaryota > Metazoa > Chordata > Mammalia > Rodentia > Cricetidae > Ondatra > Ondatra zibethicus. The sequence continues at coordinate 270,939 of PVIU01000097.1, read as the reverse complement.
CTAGGAGCCAACCTGTCTCTTTTTGTTATAAAAAGTTTTTTTAATGATTAAATATCTAAATGCCATATTCCCCAGATCTCTGAGCAGTTGAGGGGTGTTTATTAGGTGTAACTACAGTATAGAATCTGCCTGGAGAGCTGGGTCTGAGTTTGACTGTACTGGCTCTTAACAGGTAAGATTTACATTTGTAAAAAGACAGAAAGAAGAAGAAACTGTTTGCAATAGAAGGTTAATGGCAGAACTGACAATAGTAGAGAATAGCTTAATATATCTTAAACGAGGGTTGGATTAAATATAAAGTATTTTTGTAAGAGACTTAAAAGTACATACCAGTTTAAAACATGAGACTTATTGTTTTTGTAGTCTGAAATGAGATGTAATGAACAATTACAGCATTAAACATAGGTGCATTTAAGTTACATGTATGATCACACACACAGAGTGAACAGGAATTGGGCAAAGTGGATGCTCTTGGTGGGCCCTACCAAAGGCATGCCACTGCACAAAACACATGCAACAGAGTCAACAAGAGGAATTTAGTGAAAAAAAACCATAAGTAAACCAGGGGACAAGACAGGGCATGCTTCAGTAAAGATGGGAGAACTTGGTCACCTGACCTGGCTCTCAGTTAAGATGGCAGTAAGGTCACCCATGCAATAAAGTTAACACTGGGGAATCAGGCAGGTAATACCTCAGTAAAGATGGCGGAACTTGGTCACCTGACCTGGCTCTCAGACAAGATGGTGGCGAAGTCATCTGACCCCAGTCAAAATGACAGCGGCCACATGTTGTATGGTAAAGCCACTCATTCAAGATGGTGGTGAAGTCACTTGACCTCAGTTAAGATGGTGGTGGGGTCACATGACCTCAGTCAAAATGGCAGCAGTCACATGCTGCATGAAAAAAGACACTCAGGTCCATCTTAACTCTATGCAGACTATGTAAACTCAGGTCCTCTGGAACAGCAGCAAGAGCTGTTAACCACTGAGTCATATTTCCAGCCAAATACATATACACATACATACACACATATGGATATTTACTTATATAATAATAATATACATATTTGTCTGTATGTGTATGTACGTGTGTGTGTGACTATTTTGCTGTGGCACACGGGTGAAGGACATCTTACCCGAGTCAGTTTTCTCCTTCCACCATGTGGGTTCCAGGGACTGAACTCCGGTCACCAGGCTTGATGGTCAGCATCTTTCCCACCTGAGCCGTCTTGTAGGCCCCATGAAACAGGTTTTGTTTTGACAGCGTAGTTACAGCAGAGACACTGAACACACACTTTCAAAGTCAATAAAACAAAGCATTCAATCAACGCAAAGTGCCAAGTAAGAAGAAACAGTAATAATTGATACCAAGAGAGCACAGCAGATTACTTCGAAAAATGAGTGAATGTTTAAAACATTTATTTTGCTTAATTTTTTTTTTGTAAAATGCCACTTTGTTAAGTGATGTTTTTATTCATGAGAGATAATTGCTGTTTGCTGTTATGGAAGGTAGAAAAATGAAATTAGAACATTTTAAAAAATAAAATAAAGCCCAAATTATAGTTCTGCTTTCCCCAAAACTCTTTAGGAGGAGGGGAAGAGAGTGAGGGAGGGAGAAGAAAGAGAGACAGAGAGATACACAGAGAGAGACTTCCAAACCTACTTTTTTTTGTTTTTTGTTTGTTTGTTTGCCTTGTAGCCAAGGATGTCCTTGAATTTCTGCTGCTTCTGCCCTCCCTCCTGAGTACAGGGGTGCCGGTTTTACAGGGCTGGGGATGGATTCAGGGCTTCAGGAATCTGAGACAGGCACCCTGCCCACTGTGCTGTGTCCTCAGCTAATCCAGACCTCTCCTGGGTCTTTATTCAATCTGCAGCAATCTGCAGCTGTAGGAGGGACCACAGAACCCTCAGGCTGTGGTTTGGTGGCAATCACTAGGTCCTGTGTGTGCAACAGGAAAACGCCATGAATTTGTCTCCTGATTATACTCAGTAGCTGTTTTTCCCAGCTCTCCTCTTCCTCTGAATTAGTTACCGCTAGAGTCTCAATCAAAACCCATTAAAAATAAGGTGTCAGCCGGGTGGTGGCGGCCCACGCCTTTAATCCCAGCACGGGGGGGGGGGTGTTGAGGGGTGGGGAGTAGAGGCAGACGGATCTCTGTGAGTTCAAGGCCAACCTGGTCTTGTGAGTTTCAGAACAGCCAGAGCTCCTTAGTGAGATCCTGTCTCAAAAAACAAAACAAACAAATTAAAAAACAAGAATAAGAAGAGGAGGAGGAAGGGGAAGAGACCTAACACTTCATTTGGGTCAGGTCGATCACCTGGCCAAGGGACATCGCCTACGAAGTCAGGGTCACCATAAGCCATGCTGAAGGTCTCTCGGGTTCATCTTCTGAGAGGTATCCCCTACACCCTTCCTCCTTGCTACAGCTGGTCCTCAAAAAAGGAGAATCCGACAGGTCCAGAAGATTTGAGGCAGCAGAGAACATGGCTTCCAACCTCACCTGCAGCCTCCGCGCAGAGTGAACGCGATTGCCAGTGGGACCTGGTTGCAAGAACCCCAGGCTCCTATCTGTGCGCTTCTCTCAGAAAGAGTCCCCCTCACCTGCCTACCAGAAAACAGACTTCTGTATTGTTGGAGGGAGCTCAGAGAAAGCAAGCGCCTCTTGAGAAAGTGCTCAGCATATGAAAAGTCGTGAGCAAGTTCTTGGCAGTCACGTGACAGTCAAAGAGAGGCAGGATGAAGGTCTAATCAACTCCAAGGAAGGCAGGTGGAGGGCAGAGAGGCAGCCGCCAGTAACAGGGAGCTCAAAAGATCTCCACGTGGCTTCCAACTAGAGTCTGAGCGTCGACTAAGGCTTAAACAAGGACCATCAGCCCTGGTGTGAACTCACTGCACCTGTGTGAACTCACTGCACCGGAGGGCTGAGCCACGTAGGATCGACTCCAGAGACCATTATGGACATCAAGACAGCAGCCTGATTTTTTTTTTTTTTGACAGTTCGATATTCAAGACTTCCCCATAAGCTTTTAGTATTTTTTTTTTGATTCATCCTCATTAAGGATTTTAAAAGCAGAGGTCTTTTGCTTACATTGAGAGCGCTACTTTTCCTAGCACCCTGGCTCCTTGCTAATGGGTTTCTGAATACCATTTTGATTATTTCGTTTTTATGGAACTCCCCTTTCTTTATTACTGCATTTGCCTTTGTAATGTGTACAATCTGTTGGCTACCTATTACCAGGCTTTAAATATTTTTCCTGTTTATCACTAATAAACATTTGCTTTGCCAAAGAGATCACTAGGTCCTATGTGCCCAACAGAAAAAAATGGCATGAATTATTTCCTGATTATACTCAGTAGCTATTTTGCTCCAATCTCCCCTTTTTCTCTACATTAGTTACTTCTAGAGTCGCAATAAAAGCCCATTAACAAGAAAAAAATCCCCTCTGGTCATCTGGGTAGAGAACTAACATTCCAGCTGGCCCAGGTCAATTACCTGGGCAAGGGACACCCCTAGGAAGGTGGGTTCGGCTTAGGTCATGCTAAAAGGAATCATTAGAGCTTTAATGAGATACTGTATTTTCCTTCCCAGAAGCCCTCTCCATGGCGCGATAGCCTACAGCTTCATGACTCCTAAGCTATGGAGAAAAGCATACACTGTCTTTCTTTTATCTCTCGTCGAAGCATGCTTTCCCTGATGCTTTGGGTTTTCCCACTTTCTTCAAAGCCTCCCTGGCTGCCATGTAGCTGCTTTCGGGCACAGTGTGTCTGGTGACACCTGCTTACATGACGCCGTTTTTCTCCTCTCTTCTCCACTCTCCTCCTCTGGGCAGCAGCTGAGATTCAGAGCTTGCTTGCCCTGTTTTTGTGATTGTTGTTTGCTAATAAAATTGGCCTTAGGCTTCTTTTGAGTCCATTCCTGATTTTTTTTGGTTTGCTTTTTTTTTTTTTTTTTTTTTTTTTTTTTTTTTTTTTTTTTTTTTTTTTTTTTTTTTTGTTCGTTTGTTTGTTTTTTGAGACAGGGTTTCTCTGTGTGACTTTGGAGCCCATCCTGCAATTTACTCTGTAGACCAGCCTGGCCTCGAACTCACAGAGATCCCCTTGCCTTTGCCTCCTGAGTACTGGGATTACAGGTGTGTGCCACTACTGCTCAGCTCGTTCCTGTTTTGTTACTGAGACTAAGAACCCTAAGAAGGAACCCTGATTCTCCTGGTATTACCAAATACAGTAACGGTCGGTTAGGGAGTGAAGCACTTCATGAAGTTTATATATTTAACAGTAATTGTTGGTGTGCTTATAAATCAGCTGCCACTTGACAGTTGTTTTAGGAATGTCACTTGAATAATCTTGTTGAAATTCCAAAGGGTTTTCTAATAATTACCCTACTTTACAAATGTGATCTAATTCTATGGGGTCTGGAGAATGACCTATGATACTCATACTTTTGGTTTTGAATGAGTAAGTTTATTAAGTATATAGTAAACCAAAGTAAAAAAAAGATATAGCAAGAGATGATAGACAGACAGAAAATCATCAACCAATCAGGGACTCACAAACATCCAGCACAAGTCAGAAAGCCCAGCAAACACTCTAGGACTCCTTACCCAGAGTCCTGGGTAAGGCTTTCAGTAGAAAAAACAAATATCAGACAAAGATAATGTCATCAAATCTGGTGCTCATAGTGTCCGGTAAAAACAAGTTGGGTAAACTAAGGCAGTCAGCTGGACTTCCCGATGAGATGACTCTCCACGATGGCCTCACTGCAGACACTTCCATATCATGGAACAAATAGCAGTAACCCCTACAGGGGCACAGGTCTGCAATGCCCTTGTTACTGGTCACTCGTCACATGCTGTTTGAGGTCACTGAGAAGCTGACTCTGGAAGCAAGGCTGTCCCCTTCATTTTCAACGTTGGGTAACAGACCCGTACCTGGCAAGCTCATGACTCCTCATGGAGGCCACCCCTTCTATTCATCAGTCAGACTCATCTTTGAAGAACCCAGATCCCTTTCCCAGCCTCATATCCCACTTTCATTACCACTCTATATCCCACATCCCCCCCTCCCCTCCATGCTTCAACTCCCTGGGCCACCAGCAGTGGTTGAATGAAGGGAAGGTCTTCGGCAACATGTTTGTTCAGTGCAGTGGGTACTTAAGACCTCTTTGACCTGCTTTGGCTTGGCCATTGGACATCGTGGCTCATTCCTGCAGTCCTGAAACTCTACATTGGTTCCTGGGACACCACCCTCCAAGGATGCTCTCCTACCTCCCCAGTAGCGGGAGTCTCTCTTGCAGCTCCCGTTCCCATTCTTTCTCCTTACCTACCAAGACTCCACATCTTCTCACCTCCAGTTACTCTTGCCTCTTTTTCTTCTTATCCTGGAGCCATCATGGCCATTCTCTCTCTTTCTTATACAGTGAATAACTCTTAAAAAATGTTTAGGTGGAAAAGTACAGTCTGGCAGTGGTGGTGCACACCTTTAATCCTAGCACTTGGGAGGCAGAGTTCGAGGCTAGCCTGGTCTACAGAATGAATGTCAGGACAGCCAGGGCTACACAGAGAAACCCTGTCTTGATAAAAGAAGGAAAGATTAAAGGAAGGAAGGAAAGAAGGAAGGAAGGATGAGAAATGTAGTTTAATAAGTGTACCTATACCCCTTCTCACAACTGCAAATCTGACCAGCATAGTACATACCCTCCCTGCTTCAGTACACATTCCACTGGGACTTTTGAACTGTCAGGCCATATTTGGATCTAAGTAGAAATAGCAGTACAGCAGTAATTACTTAATGACATTAATATTAAGTAATGACATCAAATTCAGTTTGGAACAAGGAGTTAATGACTTTTTCCCCCTTAAAGCCAGGTTTCTGAGCATATTCAACAAATAGTGCTGGCATAACTGGGTATCAACACATAGAAGAATGAAAATAGACCCATATCTATCACCATGCACAAAACTCAAGTCCAAACGGATCAAAGACCTCAACATAAAGCCAGCCACACTGAACCTTATAGAAGAGAAAGTGGGAAGTACACTTGAATGCATTGGCATAGGAGGTCGCTTCCTAAATATAACCCCAGTAGTGCAGACACTGAGAGAAACAATTAATAAATGGGACCTCCTGAAACTGAGAAGCTTCTGTAAAGCAAAGAACATGGTCAACAAGACAAAACAGCAGCCTATAGAATGGGAAAAGATCTTCACCAATCCCACATCAGACAGAGGGCTGATCTCCAAAATATACAAAGAACTCAAGAAATTGGCCATCGAAAGAACAAATAATCAGATAAAAAAAATTGGACTACAGACCTAAACAGAGAACTCTCAACAGAGGAATTTAAAATGGATGAAAGACACTTAAGGAAATGTTCAACATCCTTAGTCATCAGATGTTACAAGGTGAGCGGGCCCTTTGTTTGTCCTGGCTGCCTGGCTAGCTTACACCTGAAATAATCACACAGAAACTGTATTCATTAAAACACTGCTTGGCCCATTAGCTCTAGTTTCTTATTGGCTAACTGTTACATCGTAATTTAACCCATTTCTATTGATCTGTGTATCGCCTCGTGACTGTGACTTACCGACAAGATTCTAACCAGCATCCGTCTCAGTCAGGAGATCCATGGCGTCTCCCACTCTGCCCTTTTTCCCAGCATTCAGTTCTGTCTTCTCTGCTTACCTAAGTTCTGCCCTATCAGGCCCAAAGCAGTTTCTTTATTCATTACCCAATGAAAGCAACACATGAACAGAAGAACCTCCTACACCATTTCCCCTTTTCTGTTTAAACAAAAAGGAAGGCTTTAACTTTAACATAGTAAAATTACATATAACAAAACAGGTATTAAGCAAGAATTAGAGTTACAATATTTACATCTACTTTATCTTTTTTCATAACTAAGGAAACTATAATAATAACTATCCATTCTTCAACTCCATCAAAGACTCCAGAAGGATATAATATTACTTAAGTAAACAGGAAGTACATTGTAAGCAACTTCTAAAACTCTAGAAATGACAGAAACATCTTGCTGCCTGGACAGTTTACCCAAAGTTCTTCTGTACCATTGGGGCATCCATCTTCAGCCTACAGGCCCATAGTGCCCAGCAGATTTTTCCATGAAGCAGAAATTTTTTTTTTAATTTTTAAATTTTTTAATTTTTTGGTTTTTCGAGACAGGGTTTCTCTGTGGCTTTGGAGCCTGTCCTGGAACTAGCTCTTGTAGACGAGGCTGGCCTTGAACTCACAGAGATCTGCCTGCCTCTGCCTCCCGAGTGCTGGGATTAAAGGCATGCGCCACCACCACCTGGCAGAAGCAGGAAAATTTAAAGACAGTTCAGTCATTTTCTTTTATATCCTGTAGAATGTCTCACAGAGGACAATTTCACCTTTAAGCAAGTTCAGCAGTCCTCTCTCTGTGGGTTCTTCATGTCCAGTTTATGCAACAGTCCAGGCAAGAGCAGTTTCTTGCCCAAATGGCTAAGGAGCCTCTTCAATGCCCATCTTCCTCTCAAAGTAACTTGGTGCTGCCATGAGCAGATGTGTCTCACTGTCATGAAAAGTCCTAAGTTATTAAAACATTTTAAATACTATATTCTGAAGTCTTTGAAAGATATGAAGAATGCCTATCCATCTGAAATATATCTATGCATATCTAGGAAATCTAACTAACATGAGTACAAACTTGACTATTATAGATGATTACCTATTAACCTATATTTCTTAATTATACATTACATTTTTAAATGAACTACACAAACACAATACCTTAATCAAGAGCAGAAATATGCATATAACAAAATTGACCTTAAGTTAGGATCAATAAACCAAGATCTATACCAATGCAAATTATTTATATCTATATCAATCAGAGAAATGCAAATCAAAACAACTGAGATTCCATCTTACACCTATAAGAATGGCCAAGATCAAAAACACTGATGACGACTTATGCTGGAGAGGTTGTGGGATAAAGGGAACACTTCTACATTGCTGGTGGGAATGCAAGCTGGTACAGCCCCTTTGGATGTCAGCGTGGTGATTTCTCAGAAAATTAGGAAACAACCTTCCTCAAGACCCAACAATACTACTTTTGGGTATATATCCAAAGGATGCTCAACCGTTCTAAAAGGACATGTGCTCAATTATGTTCATAGCAGCATTGTTTGTCATAGCCAGAACCTGGAAACAACCTAAATGCCCCTTGACTGAAGAATGGCTAAGGAAAATGTGGTACATTTACACAATGCAGTACTACACAGCAGAAAAAAATAATGACATCTTGAAATTTGCAGGCAAATGGATGGAGCTAGAAAACATCATATTGAGTGAGGTAACCTAGGCTCAGAAAGACAAATATCATATGTACTCAGTCATAAGTGGTTTTTAGACATAAAGCAAAGAAAACCAGCCTACAAATCACAATCCCAGAGAACTTGGACAACAATGAGGACCCTAAGAGAGACATACATGGATCTAATCTACATGGGAAGTAGAAAAAGACAAGATCTCCTGAGTAAACTGGGAGCATGGGGACCATGGGAGAGGGTTGAAGGGGAGGGGAGAGGAGGAGAGGGGAGCAGAGAAAAATGTAGAGCTCAATAAAATCTATAAAGCAAGCCGGTTTCTGGTCTTATTTCACCCCATGTTGGACCTGAACTCATAAAGCTGAAAGATCCTCCCATGGCAGCACCGGCCCCCTGCCCCACTCAGAGCTGCTGCCCCTTAAGCCTGTTCCCATGTCCTGTTGTGCTCAGTACCAAGTGTCTAACTGAGCACTGAGGCTGAGCTGAGAGCCTCAAGGTGCTTTAGACTCTGGGTCTCTAACTTCTCTCATTTTGGGCTCAAAGTGATGGCACTGTGCTTCCCTCTAAGCAAACGCTGCACCTGGTCAACCCAACTCTCCAGAAATAGGGACTCATCTCCGTTATTACCTTCTCCCTCTCCTGTCTCCTGCACACACTTTAGCCCCTCCTTCCCTGTGCCATCTTGGTTCGGGTCACCTGTTTTTCCCTGATGGAAGTGGTCACTGCGAGTCCAAATAGTCTGGGGCTCCTCCTAGTGTTTAGTATGGTTGTGTTGTAGCCTTGCTGAAAGCCCTTCAGTGGCTCCCCAGTGCTTTCAAGACAAACTGAACTGATAAAGCCTTCGGCAGCTGGTGCCCACTCATGTTTCCATACACGTGTATGGTTCTGAATTCTTCTTTTCTTTCTTTATATTTTTTGTTAATTTTAGTGTGTGTGCATGCATGTGTGTGTATGCATGCATGCATGTCTGTGTGTGTGTGCGTTTGTGGGTCCCAGGGATTAAACTCAAGTCATCAGGTTTGGTGGTAGCAAGCGCCTTTACCCACAGAGTCATCTCAGTGGCTCCTGTGCTCTTTCTTATCTTGGGCCTTATACATTTGCTGCTCCCTCTATCTAGAACATTCTTTCAACTTCTCTCTTATCCTCCCTTTGTTTCCTGTTCATCTTCATTTCCTTGCTTACAACTCTGGGCATATTCTTTTAACTCCCCAAGCCTGTGTGAGGACCTGACTTTGCAAACTCCATTTTGAAGAAGAGGTTTCATTTTAAGCCATATAATCAGCGGGGGCCGATTTCTGCTTCAGAAATGTGCTGTGATAGCAGAATTTGAAGGGATGCCCTGAAAATAGCCAATTAAGGATCTAGGGAGCAGGGCCATAAAATTTAACGTGGTCCAGATGTTTCTAGGAGGGCATCCTGTCCTTGATGATACCTTGCCAGTTATTAATGGCTCTTTGTTGAGTTTTCCTGCCCCAAAACTGACCAATAGTTTCAGAAACTACCTTACCCTATGCTCTCCTTACCCAACCCCATGACAATAAGACATGAAGCCCCTGATTATGGTGTTTTCCCTTTTAAAGTTCTCCCTTTCCCCGGCTTGGTGCTGCATTTCCCTCACCCACTGCATTGGCCTGCTGAGGTGTAGCGCAAACTTGAGTTTGAATATTAAAAGCTGTCTTGTTCCAGTTCCATGGAGTTTGTTTTTGGGGATAATTAACTTAGGCATAACACCTGAGTGAGGTGCCTGCTTGTCTGAGGGCTGGGTCACCTGGAGAGGTCTGGTTATAGCTTCTTTTGTAGCCCACACCCCAGAGATTTGTAATTGCTTGTCTCTTTACTGCTTTCTGACTTATTTATGGTTGTAATCTTAGTATCAAAATTTGTGTCTCACCCAAGTATTATGGCTCATGCTTGTAATCTCAGCTCTGGAAAAGCTAAGGCAGGAGGACCTGTTCAAGGACAGCCTGGTCTACATGGAGTTATATACTAGCCTGAGCCACAGAGCAAGAATCTATTTTTGAAGAGAGACACAGAGAGAGAGTGAGAGAGAGAGAGAGAGAGAGAGAGAGAGAGAGAGAGAGAGAGAGGTAGCATGGTTAATAAAACCCAGAGATAGATATTGGGGTTCAACCTGAAGATCAGAAAAGCAAAACAGCAATTCACTAGCTCTTACTTCTTTGTTTTTAAAGACAGGGTTTCTCTGTAGCTTTGGAGACTGTACTGGAACTAGCTCTTGTAGACCAGACTGGCCTTGAACTCACAGAGATCCACCTGTCTCTGCCTCCCAAGTGCTAGGATTAAAGTCATGAGCCACCATCGCCTGGCATAACTGGCTCTTACTTCTACCTAAGTCCAAAATGGCGATCCTGCCTCCAGGAATTTCAGAATGAGACTGTGTCTGAGAGCTGTCCCCTCCAGTTTTTTTGTTTGTTTGTTTGTTTTTTGCCAGTTTAAATATTTTTATTAGACATTGCATTTTCCACCTGTTTTATTAGACATTGCATTTTCCATTTTGGATGCAATGTTTATAAAGTGCAATGTTTTATTTCCACTCCCTACACACATGGTCCATGTTCAAGTACTGAGAATGCCCGGTAAATTTATTGTAGCAGTTTGAATTTGAAACTGCCATGAAACTTGCTACATTTGGGTCCTTCAAATGTTTCCCTGTGGAACAAATGCTACATCTCTATTAGGATTGACTTAATCCACCTCTCCAATCTCCTCCAGTTTTATAATCCTCTCTAGGGCTGTCATTAAAGGCATGCACCATTACCGCCTGGTTTCTATGGCAAACTAGTGTGGCTACTGGGATTAAAGGTGTGTGTCACCACTGCCTGGTCTGTGAGGCTGACCAGTGGGGATGCTTTACTCTCTGAACTTCAGGCAAGGTTTATCTATTAAAATACAAATGGAAAATTACTACAGACGGAGAGACAGGGAGGAAGGAGAATGGTGTTCTGCTGAGAAGCCCAGGAAGTGTTTGAATGGAGGTTCCCACGTCCCGCACTCATCTAGAGCTCCTGGATCTCTGGGCAGCAAGAACTCAGTGAATGATGCATCCTGGGCCCAAGAGACGGCTGATGCCAGATGACTGAGTTCCATACTGGGGACCTTTATGGTGGATAGAGAGAACTGACTTTCACCATTTGTCCTCTGATCTCCATACAGGTGCTATGGCACATGCAATTGTATGCACATATGTAGATAAGTAAATGAAAATAATAAACATGTCTTTAATGGGCGTCTGGGTCTTCAAAAATTCATTTCCAGAAAAATAGTTAAAAATGGTGAAGTGATTGGGGTGGGGGCATGAATGCACTCTGTCTTGGGGCTGCTCCTGTCCTGGTGCTGTCTTCTGTCTCCGCCTGGGTGGCGTCTTATGATTTTGACTTGAGTGCAAATATCACCCCATTTGGAAGGGTGCTCCCTGGTCATACAACCTAATGTACTCATGCAATCACTGTCATGTGCTGAGTTTAATTCTCTGTGTAGCTCATTTCTTTGTCTATATCTTGTTTTATCCAATAGGGAAACCAAGGACCATATCTTTCTTGTTATTACTGTCTGGTGTGCACTGTATATGTATTTATTGAATTACTGGAATAAAAATGAGGGATGAGTGACAGCTACAAATACAAGATTATACGGATCTAGGACAGGTGAGGGACTGCAAGCTGCCCTCCCCAAAAGCAATGTCTTTCAAAAGCAAAGGAAAACCAATAGACCCCACTGCAAATGTCATTTTGTACAACAGCCTTCTTCCGTGTTATTCCTGATTTTCCTTTCTCTTGAGATGTGAAGGGCTGCTGGTGGCTGCCGTCCTTCAGGCTGCCTTGCTTAAGTGGGGTGGGTAAGCAAATGCTAATATTAGCAGAACCATAAGAGAAACGAGCTCAGGGAGAAGAGAAGTGGAGTAGAAGAGCATCAGGAACGATGCTTCATTGAGAGGCTTTGGTGCTAACAAACCTGTGGCAAGGCTTACTCTGCATCTAATTGACTCCGATCAACTCCACCAGCCTGGAGGACTGTGGACAGTCTCAGTTCCTGCCCTCACAGGCAAGACAGAACCCTCATTGCCAAGACAGGGAATGAGGAGGCAGATTATACGATCTTCCTGGGTTCCTGCTAAGACTTCCACACACATAGCTGAGAGTGATCTCAGTCCCGGTTTGCTGTTTGTGGTTGTGATACACACCATGACCAAAAGTAAGGCTTGGTCAAAAGTGAGATGCCAACCCCCTAACAGCCCTATATCCAAAGAGTCTGGAATGTAACACTGAGTTGGAAGTGTCACCCCAGCCCCTGGCCTGGGAATTGCCCAGGTCAGGACTCCAATTCCCAGCCTGCAAAGCACTTGGACTCCAATTCCCAGCCTGCAAAGCACGTGGACTCCAACTCTCAGCCTGCCAAGTTCTGGCCCCTCCCTGGGGAGGGTCAGGACCACTCCCACAGGGTATTTAAGCTCTTGCTTTGGGGGGGAGGAGCACGTGGTCTTCAGGGTTGGGCTCCTCTCCTCTCCATGCTGTCCCCGGGGAATGTGGCATTTATTAAACATGGGCATTTTTTATTTGGTCTAATCTGGTTTCACTGGAGTTCTTTGCGCCAGTGGAGAGGCTCTTTTGAAGGCTTGTTTTTAACAAGTAACTTGGGAGGAAAGGGCTTATTTCATCTTTTAAAAGGGTTATAGGCTATCTTCAAGGGCAGTCATGTCAGGCATTCAATGCAGGACTGAAGGAGGAACCGGATGTTGCTTGTAGGTGCCATCCCTCTGACTCATGCTCAGCCAGCTTTCTTTTTTTCAAAGATTTATTTATTTATTATGAATATAGTATTCCATCTGCATGTATACCCGCAGGCCAGAAGAGGGCACCAGATCTCATTATGGATGGTTGTGAGCCACCATGTGGGTGCTGGGAATTGAACTCAGGACCTCTGGAAGAACAGCCAGTGCTCTTAACCGCTGAGCCATCCCTCCAGCCCCACAGCCAGCTTTCTTACACAACTCAGGACCACCCATCTGGATATGGCACCACTCCATAGTGGGCTGGACTTTCCCACATAAATCACCAATCAAGAAGATGCCCCCAAAGTCTTGCCTACAGGCCAATTGCATGAAGGCATTTTCTCAATTGTGCTTCCCTCTTCTAGGATAACTCTAGCTGGGTTAAGTTGACAAAATAAAACAAACTGAAAGACCTCCGGATCGGGGAGACTCTCACTCAAGTCTCGGGATAACACGACCCCCCAGGAACTCATGAGAGACTGTCCTTGCTGCAATCACATAAGGTTTATTGATAAGTACCAGCACGCTGGGGCCGAGACTCATACCCCATGCATGGGAGGAGTTCGACCCCCGAAGGGGTTTTTAAGGGAAGAAACCACAACCCAGTAATCCAAAGGGGGTGGGGAGGGCGTCATTGGAAAATTCTGAAAATACCAGTGATCATCACAAGGGGGTAACTCCCTGTTTCTCAAGATTATTCTCAAGATTATAATCTAACTTTATCTTCAGCTAGTTCCTGGAACAGGGTCACTGACCCAGCTAACCTAGATTTTTTGGCTCTCCTTTTCCTGCTAGAGGGGTCTGGATTTATCCGGGTCTTTCAAAACCACCCAGAACACGTGTCAGTGCTGACTTTTGATCATCTCAAAGGTCTACTATCACAGCGTAGTATCCACCTTGGGGTTCTGGAGTATGGGTCACTGAGTTCTTCCACATGAATCTCCAGATGTGAGTTTTATCGCAAATGTCCAGTTTCATACTTAGGTTAGGTGAACAACAGTCATGGAACACAGCACCTCATTTTCCCAAGGGTAAGTAAAGACACAGGGAGAGAGACTGAGGATGCAACTGTGCTGGCAGAGAGCTTGAGAAACACTGGGCTGAACCTCCAGCACCACACAAACTGTAATCTCAGTCGCTAGGAGGCAGACTCAGGAGTTCAGAGTCTTTCTCAGTTACAGAATGAGTTGGAGGCTAGCCTAGGCTACTCTCTTATAAAAGAAATGAAAATAAAAACACAGAAGGTAAAAAAAAGTTGTTGCTGTAAAATGTATTGTTCTCATTTTTTATCTACAAATCGGTTAGTTTTCCTGGCAGAAAGGGCCTAAAATTTGGCCCCTCCCCCTTTCTGTTAGAGCTTCCTTTGTGAATCAGGTCGGGGTTTTGTTGTTGTTGACAAAACAGAACAAAATGTTATGCAGTTAATGTCGTGGAGGTCACCTTGCCTGGAAGGGAAAAGAATTCTGAGGACAGAGAGCTGAAATTCCTTATTAGTCCCTATCTGACCCTTTTTGAGGTTAATAGCTATGTAAAAGCTAAATAGTGTTTAGAAATCATTCAAATCTGAAGCAAATCTGTGAAATAGCATTATATTCTTCCTACAGTTCAGCTCAGAGAGGCAAACACTGCACACACATTATTGAGTGCTCTTGGGAACGAGACACAGAATGTGTTTTGTAGAAGGAGGCCAATTGGTTGGTGCTGACAGGGTTGGGTTTCTCTGAGACTTAAGTGGTGTATGGCTTGCCCTTCGGGAGAAAAGTCTATTGAAAAGAGAACAGTTATCTAGACGTAAACTTTCAGGCAATAGAATAATGGGGAGGGGGGACTTGTCTTGACTATACATAATAATGGTGGATTAACATAACATGAACAATGACAACCTTGACCATTTGTCCTTCCTTCCAAGTTAGATTCTTATGCTCATCCAGCATGAGTTGTGGTATATATATTTATTAAATATATTTATATATATTTAATATATATATATATTTTAATTCAAAGTCAAGGTCTTTAATGGGGTTGTCTATGCTGAGATACTCTGCTTTGGGCAGGTTTGTCAAAGTCACTCCAGTTCCTAAGGTTCTTTTCCTCTCTCCTACCACAAGCAATTTAAAATGTTGCAGGCTTTCTGTCCCATTAACATCTGAAAGACCTACTAATGGGCTGGGCAGTGAGCTTCCAGGCAGAACAGCTATCAGGAAAACAGTTTCATCTGCTTGTGATTGGACGCCTTTTGTATTCTGCGGTGTCTGCCTAAGGTGAGGTGCTTAGGTATTGCAACACTTCTGCTTGTCTTCCTAGTGGATTCCCTGCAGGTAGCTGCTGTAGAGTCAGACACGGGCAGGCCTGCACCGCATTTCAATTGTTTGTTAATGTGTAAAGTCACCTACATTCCAGGCTAAAAGCAGCTACTGTCCTTCCAGAAACGGAGAAATAACTCTAAATATATTGACCTGAGGAAGACAGGTAGCTCACAAATTATGTGATTCCACAGCTACCGCCACTTCCTCTTCCACCTGCTCCTTCTCCTTTTGATGTTTAAATCATAGCAAGTTATTTTTTTCAGAAAAAAATATTTTGACTATATTTTTCCTCTCCCCAACTACTCCCAGATCCTCCCCACCTCTCTACCCACCCAACTTCATGTTCTCTCTCACTTTCAAAAAGAGAAAAAGAAAGAAAAAAAAGATTAAATGAAACAAAAAGCCAACACAAAAACCATGGAGTCCATTTTGTGTTCTCCTGGTCATGGAACCTGCCTTGGGGTGTGGTTGAGATACCCAGTTGTTGTAGAATATTTTTTAAAAAATATTTATTTATTTATTTTGTTTACAGTGTTCTGTCTGCATGTATGCCTGCAGGCCAGAAGAGGGCACCGGGAATTGAACTCAGGACCTCTGGAAGAACAATCAGTGCTCTTAATCTCTGAGCCATCTCTATAGCCCCCATGTAGAATATTATTTTAACTGTTTAAAGCTGTGTTATGTTTGTTTATGCTGCCTTTGTTTAATTATGTAAAAATATGTTTTATTTGTTTTACCTTGCCTGACTAAAGCACCTGATTGGTCTAATTAAAAAGCTGACCGGCCAGTAGCTAGGCAGGAGAGGGATAGGCATGGTTGATGCATAGAGAAAACTAAGTAGGAGGAGAAACCTAGGCAACAGAAGAGAGAAGGAGGAGAGAATGAGGGAGAAAGAAAGGGACCCACCCAGAGCCAGAACCCAGGCAGGCGCCAACCAGCCAGACACCAAATAGAACACACAGAAGGAAAGAAAGGTAAAAAAGCCCCAAGACAAAGTGTAGATGGAGAAAAATAGGTTAAGTTAAAAGAGGTAGCAAGAAATGAGCCTAAGTTAAGCCAAACACTCATAACTAATAATAAGACTCCGTGTCATGATTTGGGAGATGGTTGGTGGCCTAAAAGAAAAACCCTGGTATACCCAGTGATGTTTCATTTGAGAAAACTGCTCTTCCTTTCCCAGCAGGTATCAAATACACGCAGCTTCTTGGCTAGGAGTGGGGCTTTGTGTCCACTTTCGCTTCCCAGCTCTGGGATTTTTGTCTTGTTTGAATCTATACAGGTCTTGTGTGTGCTGTCGCGGTCTCTGTGAGTTCATCAGTGCTGTTGTGCCTGGGAGATGCCGTTCCCTTGGAGTCATCCTCCACCTCTGCCTCCTAGATTCTTTCTGCCTCTTCTTCCACACAGATCCCTGAGATTTGGGGGAAAAAGTTTGATGAAGGTATCCCATTAAGGGCTGAGTGCTCCAAAGCCCCTCTCTCCCACTCTCTCTGGGAAGAAGGAAATCCATTCCTTAGCAGTTGTGATCCCGCCACAGAACAAGCAAGATGTGACTGCCTCGCTAAAAAAGGTACTGAGCCATGTGGCTAAGACAGAAAAGAATAATGGGCTAATATGAGTTATAAGAGTTAATAAGAAGCCTGAGCTAATGGGCCAATCAGTTTAAAACTAATGTAGACCTCTGTGTGATTTCTTTGGGACTTAACTACTGCGGGAACTGGGCAGGACAGAAAACTCAATCAACAGCCTACCATGCACTTCCTGTTTACTTAGGTAATATTATATCCTTCTGGAGTCTTTGATGGAATTGAAATATATATATGTAATTATAGTTTTCTTTAATTATGATAAAGGATAAAATAGATATAAATATTGTAACTGTAATTCTTGCTTGATACCTGTTTTATTATATGTAATTTTACTATGTTAAAGTTAAAACCTTCCTTTTTATTCAAACAGAAAAGGGGAGATGATGTGGGATGTATGCTGTGAATACCATTGGTTAATAAAGAACTGCTTTGGAACTATAGCAAGGCAGAACAGAAATAGGTGGGGAAAACTAAACTGAATTCTGGGAGAAAGAAGGTAGAGTCAAGAGAAGCCATGTAGCCCCACCGAAGACAGATGCTAGAACTTTGCCTGGTAAGCCACAGCCTCATGGCAATACACAGATTAACAGAGATGGGTTAAATTAATATGTAAGAGCTAGCAAATAAGAAGCTAGAGAAAATAGGACAAGCAGTGTTTTAAATAATATAGTTTCTGTGTGATTATTTTGGGACTGAGCTGCCAGGTGGCCAGGAAACAAACAAGCAGGCTCTCACAACATGTTTATAAACACCTCTGTGAGATCACACTTTCATCTCTCTTGGTTGTGTATCGGAAGTGGAATTGCTTGATCATTGCAATGTCATGGGAACTCAAAGACGGTATTGATTAATGTGCATTGTCAACTTGACTGAATTATAATGACCCAGGAGAGTGACGTTTCACCTCTGAGTGTGTTGTGAAGGTATTTCCAGGGAAGATGAGCTGAGTAGGAAGATTCATTCTGTGTGTAGGCAGCACTGTCCTACAGCCTGGGGAACATGGGTAGAATAAAAGGGGGGAAATGAACAAGCCAGAAAAGCATCAACATGCCCTTCTCTCTGCTTCCTGGCCCACCATATCTCTGCTCTGCTTAGCCAGATCCTCCCCACCACAGTGGACCTAATACTTATGGCTTTAGGAGTCAAAGCAAAGCCTTCCTTTGTCTCTGCCCGAAATTTTGTGACACCAGCAAGAACTCATGAATACAAACAGGCTTCCACATTTCTGGAAAAGAAGTCAATGATCTTTCACAACCAGTTAAATACGTAGATAGCCTGGGGATTATTGATGTCTTAACAAGATGAGCCTTTCAGTACATAAACATGACAGTTCTCTCATTTTTCTAGGTCTTTTAAATTTTCTTTTAGAAGTGTTTTGTGTGCAAGTCTAATTACATGTTAATTAAATGTGGTCCTAAGTATTTCCTTTTAGATTGTCCATTGGTTTGTTTGTAGCAAAACAGTAGTGTTTATATGTTGGCTTTATGTTATATGATGTTGGTGAATTCATTAATCAGCTTCAGTAGTTTTCTTTGTGTATTAGTTGGAATTTTCTACCTACAAAATTATGTTACTTGAGAATAAGGCAGTTGTTACTTCTTACTTCCCAATTTTAGTAATGTCTATTTCTTTTTCTTGTCTAATTGATTTGTCTAGTGCAATGCTGAATAGAAGTTGTGGAAGTTGTCAGCTTTCTCTTGTGTTGATTACAGAGGAGAACTGTTTCACTCCATTAAGTATGATGTTAGTTTTCTTTCTTTTTTCTTTTTCTCTTTCTTTGTAAGACTTTAAAAACTTTTTTATTGAAAAAAATTTTTATACAATCCATTGTGATCTTGTTTTTCCCCTCCTCCATTTTCTCCAAGATCCTCCTCACCTGCCTATTCACCCAACTTTTGTTCCTTTCTCTCTCTTTCTTAAAAAGAAGTAAACAAACAAAATCCTCAAGAAACACCAAAAAAATCTGCAAAATGAAAAATCAAAACAACAACGCCAAAAAAAAAATCCAACAAAGCACAAACAAAGCAAAATGGAACAAAAAGTTCACAGAAATAGCATTGAGCTTGTTTTGTGTTGCCTACAACTCTTGGCCACGGGGCCTGCCCTGAGATGTGGTTTTAAATGCAGTGAGGCTAAAGTGGAGAAAACTGATTTTTTCCCTCTTCTGGGGGCTAAGAATTGCAAATAACTTCTTGCCTAGAGATGGAAGCCCATGTCTGCTTACCTTTCTCAGCACTGGGACCCTATCTGGCTTAGACCTGTGTAATCCCTGTACATGACGCTACAGTTTGTGAGTTCATATGTGTCAGTACTGTTGTGTCTAGAGCTTCTGGGGTATTATTTCTTCTTGTTGTCCTAAAGTTTTCAGGTGTGCTGCTGAGTTACTAATATGAGATCTTGCCTTAGTGGTGTAGGAGTTCCTTCTGTATTTCTGTTGCTTTCATTGGTTAAATAAAGAGACTGCCTTGGCCTTTTGATAAGGCAGCCCTTAGGTGGGTGGAGTAGACAGAACAGAAGGCTGGGAGAGAGAAGGCAGTGTGGGAGACGCCATGTTTCTCCGGCCCAAGAAGGACACTGGTTAGACTCATGCCGGTAAGCCACCTCCTAGTGGTGATACACAGATTACTAGATATGGGTTAGTTTAAGATGTAAGAGTTGGCCAAGAAGAGGCTAGAACTAATGGGCCATTCAGTCATTTAATGAATACAGTTTCTGTGTAATTATTTTGGGTATAAGCTAATCAGGTGCCGGGAACGCAGCCCTCTCCTCCTTACTACACTAAGGGGCCTCCTAGGATAGCTCTGACTGTGTTCCGTAAGTTTGGGTATGTTGTAGTTTCTTTTACAATTCTAAAAAGTTTTAAATTTCCTTATTGATTTCTATCTTGACCCTTTTTTGTTTCATAGTGAGTTGTTCAGTCTCTGTGAGTTTGTATAATTTCTGTCGTTTCATGTTAATTCATGATAGATAAGATGCAGGTGGTTATTTCAATTTTCTTCTATCTGTTGAGATTTGGTTTGTGTCAAGCATGTGGTCAATTTGGAGAAAATTCCATGAGGAGAAAATGTATTCTTTTGTGTTTGGATGAAATGTTCTATAGATGCCTACTATGTCCATTTCATTTATGAAGTAATTTAATCACAGAATTTCCATCTTTAGGTTTTGTTTGGATGAATTTCTATTGGCAAGAGCTAGCTATAGTGGTAGTAGTGTTGCTTCAAAGCCTTGTGTTTGGTACATAAGTGTCTAGAATTGCAATATCCTTTTGGTGGATTGCTCCTTAATTATTATGTACTGTCCTTCCCTATCTGACTAGTTTTGGTTTGAAGTCTATTTTATCATAAATTAAAATGACTACATGAGTTTACTTCTTGGGTCTCCTTGCTTGAAATACCTTTTCCCATCCTTTTACGCTGAGATAGTGTCTATCCTTGATGGTGAGGTGTGTTTCTTGGAAACAACAAAAAGATGGATCCTGTTTTCAAACCCAGTCTGTTACTCTGTGACTTTTTATTGGGAAACTGAGATTATTAATATTGAGCATTTTGATGAGCAGTGTTTTTTGATTCCTGTTATTTTGTTGTTATGGTGTGAGATTTTTCTCCCTCTTTCGATTTACGGTTCTGGGATTATTTATTCCTTATGTCTTCTTGGGTATGATTAACCTCTTAAGACTGGAGTTTTCCATCTAGTGGCTCTTTAAAACTAGACTTATAGATACTGCTTAGATTTGGTTTTATTGTAGAATGTTTCTCTTTGTCATCCATAATAATCTATAGTTTTGGTGGTATAGCAGTATGTTCTGGCACGTGTGGTCTCTCTAATTTTGTAGAACACTTATCTCTCCACATTCTTCTGGCTTTAAGAGTCTTCATTGAGAAGTCAGGGGTCCTTCTAATGAGCCAACTTTTATATGTTACGTGTTTTTTTGAACCTTCAACTTTTAATATTCTTTTTTTGTTATGCATGCTTAGGGTTTTGGTTATTTTGTGTTGTGGGAATTTCTTTTCTGGTCCAGTCTACTTGGTGTTCTGTATGCTTCTTATTCCTTGATAAGGCACCTCCTTCTTTAGGTTGGGGAAATTTTTTCTATGGTTTTACTAAAAAATATTTTCTCTGTTTTTGAGCTAGATTTCTTCCTTTTCCTCTATCCCTATTATTAATTAATTTGGTATTTTCACAGTGTCCTAGATTTCTGGGATGTTTGGTGCCTGCATTTTTATAGATTTAACATTTTCTTTGGCTGAAGCATCCATTTCTTCTACCTTGTTTTCAATGCTTGAGATTCTCTCTTCCACATCTTATACTGTGTTGGTGAGGCTTACCTTTGTGGTTTTTGTTTGACTTCCTAATTTTTAATTTCCAGTTTTATTTTAGTTTGGGATTTCTTTAGTGACTCTATTTCTTTGTTAAATTTTACTTTCATGCCCTAACTTGTTTTTATTATTTTATTCATCTCTCTGTGCCTTCATGATCTTAATCAAAGGATTTATTCCTATCATCTTTAAGGTTCTTGAAAATATTAATAATTGCTATTTTGAAGCCCCTGTCTTGTGCTTTAGCTATATTGCATTTTTGGACCTCCTATAATAGGGTTATTGGGTTCTGGTGGAGACATTTTGTCTTGACTGTTCATGTTCATATTTTTGTGCTGGGGTCTAGGCTTCTGGAATTATGATGACTGGGGTGTTTTTAGGTGTTGATATCTGGTATTGCCTTGATGGTGGGTGTTTCATTCTTTGTCTGCTGCTGTCCTCTCTGGATCCTATGCAAATGTGGTAGCTGTGGAGTAGAGAGGTTTTCTGCAGGTGGTGGCAGAAAGGAATGGAGATTGGCTAGGAGGAAAGCCTAAGAGAGGGACTGTGGAAAAGAAATAGGGGAGTTGGGTCCTCACCAAGATGTAGATTCCACAGGAAGTGCTGTGGGAGGAGGCTGCAATAGGATAAAGAATAAGTCTTGAGATACAGGGATGAAAGGGCTTGGGGACCCAGTGTCTGTACCAAGAGGTGGGGTTTCCAATAAATGGAGTTGGGACTCATGCAAACAGGTTGCTACAGGACTATGAGTAACTCTAAACAGAGTGTAATAGAAGCTTGAAGGGATAGTAAAAATTGCCTACCTGAGTTCCTGCCCAATGTAACTATTGTGGGTCCCTGGTAGAAAGTATTTCTGGATATAACAGGTGACAAAAACAAGTGGAGATGTGGTAGAAGGGAAGACTGAGAAGATTGGGAAGAAAGAGTTCAGGTGGGTCCATAAGATTCTTAACACCAAGAATTGTGCTCACTATAGGTGATCAAAACAAGACATAGTTCTTCTTGTGTCTCTGTCTGGCAGAGACAAAACATAATTTGTCCAGTAACTACAAGGGTGAGCATTGTACACATCTTTGTAGAAATATTCTGCCATTATCATAAAGCTGTTGACAGAAGTTTCTGTCCTGCCCAGTCCTGCAGTTGTTCAGTCCCAACAAAACACACAGAGGTCTATATTAATTATAAACTGGTTGACCTATTAGCTCAGGCTTCTTATTAACTAATTCTTACATCTTAAATTAGCCCATTATTCTTATCTGTGCCAGCCACATGGCTTGGTACCTTTTTCAGAAAAGTATTCTCATCTTGCTTCCTCTGCATCTAGGTGACAATTGTAGACTGACTCTTTCTTCTTCCCAGAATTCTCCTGTTCTCATCACCCCACTTCTACTTCCTGACTGGTTGACCCACCTATAATTCCTGCCTGGCTACTGGCCAATCAGCATTTTATTAAAAATAATACAAGTGACAGGATAAAGACCATGGTCCCATAGCATGTCTGCCCCCCTTTTAAAAAAAAAACAAGAACTCTGAATCCAATATCCTTTGTTTAGTCTTTTGTCCAGACCATTATCCATAACATCTTGTAACCAACACTCTAAACAAAATTAAATATCCATAATCCATTTTTTGGGAATGTGGGCAAAGTTTTCTAGGCTACTTCCTGCTTATTGGGGCACTGATAATCTTATGGGGACCTAAAGAAAATTTAGAATTATGATCAAGTCCTGACTGGAGCATCTGGTGAGGCTTGATCATCTTAGGCAGCAGTATTGAATCTGTTCTGAATGTAGAACTCAGACATCTAGGCCATCCACTCCTATCAGAGATTTCTCAAGGGGTCTTCTTTAATCAAACCTAATTTTTCTTAGCCCAGAATGAATCCACAGTCTCTCATTTCCTATGGAAAGTAAAGCAAAACCTCTTTTCCAAAGCAACATATCTTTTGACTTAAATTTTGAAGTCAAGGCATTTTCAAAATCTGTATGTTTGTTTAATTCAGCAGCATTTATAATCAAATATCTTTTAGCAGCTCTTGCTCCTTCCTCAGCCATCAAACAATTTAAAGACAACAAAATAACATACAGTATCCAAACTGTATTTTTCATCTTTACATGGCTTTATTTTAAACTCTATTTCTTTTATTTTTATTTTTAATTTTTGGCTTTTTGAGACAGGGTTTCTCTGTGTATCTTTGGCTGTCCTGAAATTCACTTTGTAGACCAGGCTGTCCTTGAACTCACGGAGATCTGCCTGCCTCTACCTCCCAAATATTGAGATTAAAGGTGTGTGCCACCACACCCAACTACTCTCTTTTTTTATTTTAAGGACTTTAACCTTTTTCTTTTCTCTTCCAAGCCTACATATATTTTTAAAAACACTGTAAACCATTTAGAGGTTTTCTTTGTCTTTGATTCTATTTTTACTGTGTATCTCTCTCTTTTCTGACCACATGAGTCTTTAATTTGCTAAGCAATATGGCTAGGATTAAAGCTGTGGCTTTGACGACTGGATCCACCCCATTCCTTAGCTTTCTCAGAGTCTAGCTTCATGGCAGAAGTATTGGTCAGAGCCATGTTTATTGCCACAACTCTATTGTTTCAAGATCCCTGCCACCACCAAGAAGCATGCTATCAGCTCTTCATAAACAACATTGAAGTGTTTGCTTGTGGGTCCTCTTAAAAGAGCTGCAAGGTTTTTGCTTCTAAAGCTGAGTCAGGAATCCTCTCTCAAATGAGGTATACTTGCCTCTAGCAAACAGAGCCCACCTGAGAAAATTCTACCAAGAAGTCATGCATAACTTTGTTCTTTTTTGTTTCTAGAATTACTTCCCAAGGTCTCTCAGGTTTTAAGTGGATTTAGCTGTCCATGTTGGGTGCCATTCTGTTGATAGAGGTTTCTGTTACACCTGGTCCTGCAGCCGTTCAGTCCCAACAAAACACACAGAGGTCTACATTAAACATAAACTGGTTGGCCTAGTAGCTCAGGCTTCTTAGTAATTAATTCTTACATCTTAAATTAGTCCATTATTCTTGTCTCTGTTAGCCATGTGACGTGGTACCTTCATCAATGAGGCATTCTCATCTTGCATCCTCTGCATCTGGGTGACAACTGCAGACTGCATCTTTCCTCTTCCCAGAATTCTTCTGATCTTATCGCCCCACTTCTGCTTCCGGCCTGACTGCTGGCCAATCAGCGTATTATTAAAAATAATACAAGTAACAGGATAAAAGACCATTGTCCCACAGCATAAAGCTGGTGAAATGCCATACAATTTCATTACTTTCCCCCATACTTTCTACCATTTTCTACCCCATTTTAAAATGTTCCTTCTGCCTGTAATATGGGGTGATATTTGATGGGTTTCCATGATATAGAGTATACCAGTTGCTATTCTGACTTCCTCCTGTTTGGTTTAGCCTACAGTCATATTTTTTAATAACACTATGACACCAAACAGTTCTGTGACTTTCCATTGCTCCTTGTTTTTTTATAACTAAAAATTTATACACTATACTCTGATCAGTTTTCATCCATCTCCTCTCAGATCCTCCTCACCTCCCCACCCATCTGACTCCATGCCTTCTTTCTCTCGGATTCTCTTTAGAAAACAGACAAATAAAAACATCAAACAAGCCAAATAAGAAAAAAAAAATGTGAAAAAGCATAAGAGAAACAAATATGCAGAATGCTCATATACAAAACCAAAACCAAAAACCACAAAACTGGAAACAACAATATGCGAACAAAAGACCAATAAGATAAAAATTTCCCAAACAAAGCAGTATGAAACAATATGCAAACAAAAGACCAATAAGATAAAAATTTCCCAAACAAAGCAGTATGAGACAAAAAAAAAAATCACTTCTGAGTTCATTTTGTGTTGTCTGTGTACTGTTGGGCATAGGATCTGCTCTTGAGTGTGGTTTGTATACCAGTGAGATGCCATTGTGGATGCCATTGTGATTTTTCTTTTTGCAAGCAGCTGCCAATTAGAGAGAGCTTCTTGGTTCTGGAAGGGAGATCATGTCCATTTTCCCCTGTCATTGCAGAGGTTCTGTCTAGCTTAAACCTGTGTAGGTCCTATGTATGCTACCACGACTCTGCTCTCATAAGTGAGTCTGTCCTGATGTGCCTGGAAGACACCGTTTCCTGGGTGTCAGCTATCCTCTCTGCCTTTCCACCTCCTCTCAAAAGCAATCTCGTCCTATCATTGCATGTCACAGGGTTGGATAGAATGACTGTGGTGTTGAGCACCTGACAGAGTCTAGAAGCACCTGGAAGATAGGCTACAAGCATGCTGTGAGCAGTTATCTTGATTGTGTTAACCAGCCTGGGAAGACCGGCCCATTATGAATGAGATCATCCTTGGGGCAGGGATCCTGGATATTGTAAATGGAGAAGCAACCCGAGTGGTGGTAAGTTAGCATGCACTTACTCTTTCCTAAGTGTGGATGCCCTGTAACCAGCTGTTTCAAGCTCCTACTGAGTTAACTTTCTTACCATCATGGACTGATTGTACCCGGAATGTCAAGCTAAATACTTTCTCCCCTAAGCTGCTCTTGTCCGGGTAGTTATCACCACAACAAGAAAAGAAACTAAGATAATGACCAATTTTGTGCAGTTCTCTTGTTGACTAAGCTTGTGTGTGTGTGTGTGTGTGTGTGTGTGTGTGTGTGTGTGTGTGTGTTTAAATCAGGAGTCAGCCTCAGGTATTGTTCCTCAAGATGCTGCTCCTTTTCTTTTTCCTCCCATTGGCCCTGGAAGTTGCTAATTTGTCAGTTAGGTTGACTGGCCAGCCAGTTCCAGGGGTTTACTGGTATCTACCTTACCAGCTCTGAGATCCAAGCATGTACTATCATGCTGAGCTGTAAACAGAGACTGTACTTTCATTTCCTGGCTGCCCAGTCAAGAATAATCACACAGAAACTATGTTAATTACAACACGGTTTGGTCAATGGCTCAGGCATATTTCTAGCTAGCTCTTACATCTTAAAATAATCCATTTCTGTTAGTCTATATATTGTCATGTGGCTGTGGCATTACCTCACTTTCGACATGTCTTGTTTCCTCAGAGACTGGCTGGCTGGTGTCTCCTTGACTCCACCTACTCTTTCTCTCTATCTCTGTTCAGATTTCCTGCTGTCTCCTTGACTCCACCTACTCTTTCTCTCTATCTCTGTTCAGATTTCCTGCCTGTATTTACTCTGCTAAGCCACTGGCCCAAACAGCTTTATTCATCAACCAGTGAAAGCAACACATATACTGAAGGACATCCCATATCACTCAGCATTTTTTTAATGTGGGTTCTTGGGTTCAAACTCAGGTTCTCATGCTTGTAAGACTGACCAAGCCATCCTCCCAGTCCCCATCCCCAAATGATACTAGACCTAAGCCCTAATGGATGAGGAAATTAAGATCAAGCTAAGCAAGTTACTCATTTGGAAAAACTAAGAACAAAAACAGATGTCTATCCTCTCATCTAGGCTTTTCTGGCACCTCACTCACACTGCCTCTTTATATCTGACTATTAAATATGTTTTAGAGGGGGCAAAGTCCAATTGCATAATAGATCTGCCCGTCTGGAACATGATGATTAGCACTAATGGTTGGGTATTACCTGGCATGCATGTGTTAGGTTTACAGTAAAGAATGTCTACTTCTTATTAACTGTCCTTTTAGATATATTAGTGACTGTCACACCTGAATTATAACAAAGAAGCACTAGAGAAATTCAATGTGGGCGGTGAAATTCTTTGAAGAATAACTAATTATAATTGGGGAGTCTGAACACATTTCAGAGTTGCACGTTAATATGCAGCGTGGTTAATTGCACCATAATGACAGTGTTTCAGAATGCCAGGCGAAGTGTTTAATCCTTTTCAGCTTTGCCCTCCAATCAGTGGTCTGCCTTCATTCTCTCGATTGATGAAGTCAGCCAGGGAAAAGGGGTCAGTAGCAAGATGGCACCTATGTGTCTAATCAGCTGGGAAACTTATATAATAGGTTCTTCCTATCTGGAATTTATATTCAATCAGAGTGATGTTCCCTTTATGAATGAAGGTTGATTAGCTAGTTGCTGAGACAGAAAAACAATATGAGCTTCTATTTACTCAGAGAAGTTCTGCTGGGACCATTATTTGGTCTGATTGGATTGATGGAGACCTTACATCCCCATGGCATGCAAACTCACTTAAATCTTATTCCTAATGTTAATTATATACTTCAGGAGTTACTGCTGCAGTCTTATTTATGTGTTTACTGTCTGGGTTTGTTTATACATGCCGTGATTTGATAGCTTCCTCCCTCCCACTGAACCACACCCCGTCTACAGTTGTGAATAGCATCTACACTCATAGAAACTTGACTGTGTTCATTAATATTCTCTTTGCTGTGGCCAAACATCTGAAAAGATGCAACCCAAAGCAAAGATTTATTGTGGCTTATGACTTTAGGGCATGCAGTCCATCACGGTGGAAGACTGGCAAATAGGAACGTGAGGCAGCTGCCCTCATTGCATCTGCAATCAAGAAGCAAAGAAACATGAATGCTTTTACTCAACTTGCCAACCCCCCCCCCACTCAAAGTCTGGGACCTCAGTCTACAGGGCAGTGTCACAGGCATTCAAGGTGAATTTTCCCTTTACCGTTAAACCTCTGTGGGAACATTGTCTTGACACACATAGAGGTGTGTCTCCTGGGTGACTCCAAGTCAAATCAAGTTGACAAAGCAGGTGACCATTGCATTGCCTGTCCATTGTTTGCCCACTGTGATCTGATGACCCTAACTCAGAAAAAGAGGATTAGCTCAGTTCAGAGCTGGTTAAGAATACACCATAGAGATCTTCAACAGTTTCTTCTTTTTTATTTCATGTTTATATATTCCTGTTAAGAGGGTTTTTAAATCTTGTATATCCCAGGATGTATTATTCATCCTTTAAGAACAGGCTGAAGCCAGGCGGTGGTGGCACACACCTTTAATCCCAACACTTGGGAGGCAGAAACAGGTGGATCTCTGTGAGTTCGAGGCCAGCCTGGTCTACAAGAGCTAGTTCTAGGACAGGATCCAAAGCTACAGAGGATTCCATTCCTTAAGGATGTTGTCTTTATGCCCTTTTTCAGTTGCTGTGATAAAGCACCCTGACAAAAAAAAAAAAAAAAAAAAAAAAGGCAAGGATGTGTTTCTTCTGCTTCACCATTCAAGGTTCAGTACATCATGGTAGAGAAGTCGTTGATGACTGAAAGCAGCCATCACAGTTGGATAGCATTGTGCATTATTCTCCCAGGGAGAACTAATTACAGCTTCCTTTATCTCGGCACTGTATCTGAACACTACACCATAGCAGCCCCAGCATACTGCTCCATAAGTGCCTGTTGATATGTCTACCTTCCTTAACTGACTGGTTTGCCTGGGAGTGAGGACCATGTTGTGTTTATCCACTAATCTAATAGTGCTTGGTGTGTATGTAGTCCTTCTTGTGGTGGGACCTTGATTATCCTTCAAGAATAATTGCTTTTTAGACATTTATTATTTATTTGTATGTAGGGTTGGACACACACATGCTGAGGTGTAAGGGTGGAGCTTAGAAGACCATTAGTGGGAATCAGCTGCCTCCTACCATATTTCTCATTGTGGGGTGTTTCCGCTGATATGGCCTCTATCCTCAGGAGCACCTGGATATTGTTGAGTCTTCTCTTAGAGTGTGTTGTGGTATGCGTTCCCAGTTTCCCCTCTTACTCAGAGTGTTTGCAGCTCTCTCTGCATCACCACCTGATCTCGCCTGTTGCACACTTTCTCCTCTAGTGCTCTATTGTAGAAAAATCTTTTTGCACACTGTAAAGGTCTGTCTTTGCCAAGGCGCCTTCTGATTGGTTTTATAAAGAGCTGAATGGCCAATAGCTTGTAGGGAAGAGGTTAGGCAGGACTTCTGGGCAGAGAGAGAAGGGGAGATAAATCTACTACGTGTAAGAAGAGATGCCAGTGGACACAGAGACGAAACAGGAGGTGCAAGATGGAAGAGAGGTAAAAAGCCAAGAGGCAAAACGTTGATTAATATAAATGGGCTTCTATAAGTTATAAGATCTACTGGGACAAACCTAAGCTATAGGCTGAGTTTTCATAATTAAGAAGTCTCTATGTCATTATTTGGGAGCTGCTTGCACTGCACTTCCTGTTTATGCAGGTAACATTAAATCCTTCTTGGGTATTTGATGGGGTTGAAGACTAGATAGTTGGAGTTTTTCTTAGTCATGGTAGAATGTATGGTGCAAAACTCTGGACTCATTAACACAGGCTAGTTAATGGAGTATTCTCTCTGAATTTGCCAAATACAAATGGACATTGTGAATGTAATACGTACTTGATAATTATTCTTATTGTATACAGTTTCATTCTGTTAAAGTTAATACCTTTTCTTTCTATTTAGATAATACCTAATAATTGTTATTATTGTATATAGCTTTACTATGTTAGAGTTAAAACCCTTCCCTTTTTTTTAGACAGAAAGGGAGAAATGTTGAGGAGGAGTTTTTCATGTTGATTGCTCTGAGACCACCAATGAAGCTGACCTTGGTTTGGAGGGGGAAGTCCACATTCAGCTGACTGGAGTGGACCATTGAGTTCCCTCACCCAGTGAGAGGAGATAGAAAGGAACATGGGGGAGGAAGAGGTGGGGCCAAGGGATTGCTTGGGTGCTTGGATCCAGGAAGTGGAGAGGGAGGATTGTGTCTGGGTCACTCTGTGGGTTTCTCAGGTTTATTCCTTATTATTTGTCCCTGAGTTTAAATTTTTTAATAAACAATAAAAAAAATTGCAATGATTTTCTTGGCATATAAATCACAGTGTTTCATTGTCTTTTTAAATCCCTTTTTTATTTTTCATTCTTCTTTCTCCTCTATGTATGTATGCACAAGTGTAGGCGTGTGTGTGCATGTCTGTGTATGTGTGCATGTCCTTGTGCTGAAGATTGACTCCAGGGTCTTTTATTCTCTGCGTACTTACTGGGTAAGTACTCTGTGACCAGGATACATCTCCAGCCCCCATCAGTTCTCCCTCCACCCACACCCCTGCATTCCCATTCACAGTTACATGAATTCCCAGTCTGATAAAGCCGCACATATGTAGATCTGGCTGAGGCTTACTCTGCCTCTTTAAGATGTGTGGATTTTGTTTGTAGTATGACTTGTAAATTTTTTGTTGTTGTTCAAAGCTAGGCATATAGTAGGTGAAAACAGTTGCAATACATAAACAGGTGGCTAGTAGGAAGTGGCTAATCAGAAGCTGGGTGTGGTGATATTTTGCTGTGCACTAACAAATAAAGCTTGCCTGGAGATCAGAGTGTGGAGCGAGCCACTAGTTTGCCATAGAGACCAGACCGTAGTGACACACACCTTTAATCCCAGCACTTGGGATCTCATGCCTTTGATCCCAGTACTTGGGAAGGACAGACCTTTAATCCCAATACTAGGGAGCAGGAAACAGGAAGTGATATGGTTGGGCAGAGAGAGCAATATAAGGCAGGTGGAGGCAGGAGCTTGCCCCCTTTTGGTCTGAGGATTTTATAGAGGTGAGAACTTTTGTGGCTGGCTGCTTTACTTCTCTGATCTTTCAATTTTCACCCACTAATATCTGACTCTGGGTTTTTATTATTAAGACCAATTAGATTCACCTACAGCTGGGTTATAGTCACTGTGCGCTGTAGATGTATGCATCTGAAGCTAAGATTTCCTCCTGTGCCTTGGTCTTCCCTAATGTCTAGGGGTTTCTGGAATGCTTCTTAACTAGTAGGAGCAATGGAATGCTCTCTTCTTAACTAGTAGGAGCAATGGGATGCTCTCTTCTTAACTAGTAGGAGCAATGGGATGCTCTCTTCTTAACTAGTAGGAGCAATGGGATGCTCTCTTCTTAACTAGTAGGAGCAATGGGATGCTCTCTTCTTAACTAGTAGGAGCAATGGGATGCTCTCTTCTTAACTAGTAGGAGCAATGGGATGCCCTCTTCTTAACTAGTAGGAGGAATGGGATGCTCTCTTCTTAACTAGTAGGAGCAATGGGATGCCCTCTTCTTAACTAGTAGGAGCAATGGGATGCCCTCTTCTTAACTAGTAGGAGCAATGGGATGCTCTCACTGTAGTTCCCTTATTACACAGCAGTTCTGTGCTGGTAGCAGGTTCAGAGAGGGAAGTTTTTCGTAGTTCTATAATCAGGCATCCATCGGTTAGTGTCCTGTGGCCCTAGCCTATGACTTTATGCATGTTTCTTAGTTTGCCTCTTCTGATAAGGCAGATTAGATGGGACAAATTAGGTATTTCTCTCCCTCAAATCAGAGGCTACTGGGGCCGTTGAGTCCCTACTTCATGGACAGAGTTGGGCATGTCCATTCCCTTGTCAATTGGGTTCTGATCATGCCTTAGTGGGTTGAACTCTAGTCAAATTTTTTTCTTTTGAAGGAATGCCTTGCGAAGGTGGAGAGAGAATGTGCCAGGTATATTCCAAAATGGCTTGCATCTGCTCCCTGTGGTGGAAGTGTAAAGGTATTTTAGTATTTATTGTAAGAACTTTGTAGTCTGTTAGCAGCAAAAGCTAAAGAAATGTGGTCCTCCCCCAAGTCTGAGGCTGCCTGAAGTTTTGTCCTCTATTATTTCAGGAGATGGGTTTTGCTAGTCTCACTGTTTTCTCTGGCATTTCCTGTTCCTTGCCTGTGCCCCAGTAAGTACTGCTTCTCTTTACCTACCTGTTTCTCACCAGTTTGGGGGTAGAGTTTTCTTATGTATCTACATCTTTTCGGTCCTATAGATAGGTGAATAGCTTTCAGGTTTCTAACCTTCTAAATCCCAACATCTATTTAACCTTGAGGGGATAGTTGTGTTGGATATAGAATTCTTAGTTGTGGTTTGTTTTAGAGACAGGGTTGCTAGCGTAGGCTGCTCTTGAACTTGCTATATGGCAAAGGGATCATCTTGAGTTACTGATCCTCCTGCCTCCACCTCTTAGTGCTGGGATTGTAGGTGTGAAGTACCATAACTGGTTTATGCAATGGGGGGGGGGAGGGTGGTGAACCCAGACTCTCGCGCTTGGCAAGCGCTCCATAAATTGACATTAAACTCTAGATGACAGTGCTTAATTCAGCAGTTCAAATGTATCTGTTCTTTACAGTTCATAATGAAAAATCAACTGTGACTCTTACTAATGATATTTTCTCACAGTACATTGCTTTTTCTCTTGTTGTTTCAAGATGTTCACTTTGTTTTTGAGTTTTGACAGTCTGATTATGACAACTTTGGGCATAACCTTCTGAGTTTACCTTACTAGGAATTTTTTGAGCTTCTTGGATCAATAGATATCCATCTCATCAAAGTTGAAGATTTTTGCCTTTCCTTCCTTTCTTCTTTCCATTTGCTGTTGGCGTCATCATCATCATCATCATCCTCCACCTCTTTTTCCTCCTTCTTCTTTTCCTCCATCATTTTTGGGGACAGATACTCACTATGTAGCCCTAGCTGGCCTGCAACTCACTATGTATATCATATTGGCCTTGAACTCATACACTATGCCTCTGCCTCCTAGGTGCTAGAATTAAAGATGTGCACCCCCAGACCTGGCATTTATTTATTTATTTACTCATTCATTCATTCATTTAGCAACCCCAGGCCTGGCATTTTATTATTTATTTATTTATTTGGCATTTTGAAGCCATGGTCTTTTTTGCTACAGTAGCCTAGGCTTTCCTCAAACGGGCTAACTTATGCTGACTCAGAACTTGCAGTAATCCTCCTGCCTCAGCCTCCTAAGTGCTGGGATTTTAGGCATGTACCTCCATACCCAGCAGCTATTATTTTTCAAATATTCTTTTGTTTCCTTTTCTCTTCCCCTCTGTGATTTAAATAAAATGGTCTCTCTTTACACAGTTCTGGCTGTCCTGAAATGCAATGTGTAGATCAGGCCAGCCTTGAACTCACAGAAATCCTTCTTCCTCTCCTTCCCAAGTATTGGCATACACCACCATGCCCAGCTCCTTCTAGGATTCCTGTCACCCTCACACACGTGAAGGCATACATGAATATACATGCAAACAGATTCTATGGTGTTCTACAGCAGTCTGGTATCTTGTTCAATTTTCTTTATTCCTTTTCTAAGGCTGTACAAGCTCAGCTCAGCTGTATTCAGGCTTTCTAGTTCTTTATTCTGTTTTATAAGTCTTTAGTTTGAACCCAAATTTTAGATTTTTATCGCTGTATGTTTCAACTCCAGGATTTCTCTTGGTCCCTTTTAATAATTTCTACCTCTTATTCAAATTTCATATTTGGTGATACACATCTTTAGTCATTGTGCTGGTTAGTTCTTTGAATATGCTTTGGGTTGCCAGGTAGCAATCAATGCCTGCCTTTCTTGAGAGCAGAATGTTGATTATTATTATTTTGTTTTATTTTGTGTGTGGGTCGTGCTTTCATGTTTGACAGTTTTGTAATAGTTTGCTGAAATCTGGGCATTTAAAATAATCGTGTGGTGCTAGAGATGTTACCTGGTAGGTAGACCATTTGCGCAGCATGCATGACTTACTTGTGTAACCCACTACTCCATAAAACCAGGAGTGGTGATGTGGGCCTGCAATCCTAGCACCTGGGAGAACAAGGAGGGAGGACCGGAAGTTTCTGTCATCCTTGTGCTACATGAGATCCTGTTTCAAAATAAATAAATATGAATAAATAAAATAACACACCACCACCTTTAGAAACGGAATGCCCCTCTGTCCCCCTGGTTTACTGATTCTGCTGCTCACAGCTGCTGTTTATCATTGCTGCTAATCTCAGCAGGTTTTATCCACCGCAGTGTGTGGCTGATGACGTTGTTGGCTGGTTACTTCATTGACCAGCCAGTGATTGTACAGATTGGCCTCAGGACTTAAGCCTGCAAGTCTCTTTTCAGGGAGGTTCTCTGTATGCATTAAACTATGTGCTTAAAACATTCTGGTGGCTGTGTACAGTGTCTCATCTTTCACTTACACTGAGCCTCTGAGGCCTTGCAGGTAGGAGCTCAAGAGGTGGAACCCTGGGGCCTTCCCAGTTTCCCCATTCCTACACCTGACTCTTTGGATTTCTAAGGAGGTGCTGGACTTCATGTCGCTGGGCTTTGTTGGCTACTTCAAGTGTTTCTGTTGCTGCTGATTGTTTTTTTTGGGGAAAAAAGGCTTCTGTATGGAAGATTGTTCACAATGAACAACCAGACAGCCAACTAGCCACAGTGTTGGGAAGGCCTGTGGAGGAGCTACCGCTCTTCCTTTCTGACAGGCCAACTAAAAGCAACAATGCCTGGAAGGACAATGAAGAAGCTATGGCTCTTCTCTGCTTCCTCCAGAGCAGCTAAGAGCTTTTACTGTTGACTGCAGGGTTTGTGGTTTGAAGGGCCTTGAAGGCTACTGTGAATCTTGGGAGAGAGGCCTGGGGATGGGGTGAGTAAGAGGTTTTCCTGTCCCCCAGTATAGGCTTCTCTGCTGATGCAGGAAGCCAGATCAAGCAGAACTGAAAAAGTATAACAACAAGTTTATTTGCGCAAAGCAACTCCTGGGCAGGTTCTTCAGTTCCAGAGATTGAGAGCCATGCTCCGGAACTAAAGCAGGGATCTTATATAGGTTGTAGGCAAGGGGTAATGATGTGTCCACCAGAAACTTGGGTTTGTGCCCAAGTATACTCAAAAGCTGAACACTTTAGATGGGGACTTGGGTGGCTGGCAACTTCCGAAGAAGAAGCTGCTGTAGGTGGCCAAGAATGTGGAAGTGGGCTTTTTGGTGCCTTCTCTGAGTGGGCGGGGTTTTGAGAGACAGAAATGCGTGTTCTCCAACCTTGCAGGACCGGCCGGAGGTTCCTAGCGAACAGTGAGTTGAATTGTCATAAAGCACATTGCTCTCCTCGGAATCCAGTCATTTCTCGTGAACACAAGCCCACTGTTGGTACACACTTTTGCTTATTTTCCGTATCCTGGAACTTACAGGCTCATGGTCCTCATAGTTGGGAAAAGGGAGGAGCCCAAAGACAAGGGGAGGGATCCCACCTTCAGGAATAGGCAGGTGGGAAAATTTAGGCTGCTGATTGACAGGGGTATTTGACCTGTGAGAGATGGATCCAAGTCGACTCCCTGAAGCTTACTTGAAATTTTTTAAGTTTACAAAAAATAGATAAATGTTTTAGAGGGAGTAGCACTGCCACTATTTGTAATCCATACTGAAATCAGAGTGAAAGGTTGGGGACCCAAAATGATTCTGGGTTAAAAGCATTAACATTTTTTTCTGGAGGGCTGGAGGTAGAGATTGGACAGAGGTGTTTTTGGCACAATGAGAAGCACTTTTAAGTCTATTCTTAAAAGACAATCAAAGGAAATTAAAAATTCTGAGCTTGGGACTATGATAGAAGGAGTTGGGGCTTTACCAGGGCTGGGTTAATAGCTCATCAGCACTTAGTTGATTGATGTTAAAGCTGAACTCTGAACTTTTGAAGTCTTAATATAATTAGCATAGCCTAGAGAGAAGGAAAGAAATCTGAAACATTTATCATTACCTTAACTCACTTTCTTCTACCTTTACAGCTTGCCAAACCAGTGCCAAACCTCAGCTGTCTACTCAAGAATAGTCATTATCAATGAGGATGTAACTTGGTTGGTGCGGTGTTGCCTCTCATGCACTGGGTTCAGTCCCCAGCACTGTAAAAAGCAGGCATGGTGGTACGTACCTGTGATGCTAGTGCCTTGGGAGGTGGAAGGCAGGGGATCAAACATTCAAGCATCTTTACAAAGATGTCTCCTCACCTAATCTCTTTGGTGATAACCAGCTTTGGGGAGCCCAGATTTGTTTGTTAGCAAAGGCAGGGCATGCTGCCTTCCTGCTCAGTGCCTGTCTTCTATAGAGATTTCTATGTGGTCCGTTGGCAGGTAATTTTGTGAGATTGTCTTTATGTAAACTTGACCGTTAGGACAAAAAATGAATGTTATCACTCTAAGGCCTCCTGGTGTGTGGGGTGGGGAGAATGAAGCAAGGTGACTCCTTCCTGTGCAGAAGCCACACTGCTGAGGTGTTCTGGGAATGAATCCCATTTTGAAGGGAAGAATCATGGCTTCACAAGGTTTTTGCAGATATGACAGTGACTTTTCCAAAAGACAAGTGTTCCTGCATCTCTGCAAAATGGGTTGTACCAAGTGGACGTGGACGTATACACTTCCCGTGGATCTGCCTATTGGTCGGTCAGCTGTGCGCTCACTGTAGAGTCTTGTGAGCTCCTGCGCTCACTGTAGAGTCTTCTGAGCTCTAACAAAACGTGATCCACATTTCCTCTTCCCTGCACGCTCTTCTCCTAGTGACGGTTTTCACGCCCTTTTCTTTCCTGTGAAGGCGCTGTCTTCACCGAGTCACACCCACCTTGGTTTTGTCTTGTTATGACATATGGATAAAGCAATGTACGACTGTGATCATTTTAAAGCATGTGGTTTAGTGGCATTGACTATGCTCACAGCACCATCGTCACCGCTGTTGTCTCCAAACCGTTTCCCTCTTTCTAAACTTACACTGGGCATCCACCTATCCGTCATCTATAAAAGGCCACCTTTAGGAGATGCGAATTTGTCTGAAAGATTATGCAAAATAAATCGGAAGAACTATCCGAGAAAGAGGCAGTAAATGTACGGTATCCATCTTAAAAACTTCCTGAGATCTAGCAGAGATTTAGCCTCAGCAGCATTAAGTGTCAGTGCTTATTAATCCCTGTTGATGAGTAGGATGAAAAGAGCAGTTGTGGAGAGGCTCTTGACTATGGGTATAAAGAAAACAGCATTACCACAACAGCCTTATTCAGGTGTGTGTGCTAGCTAGTTCTATGTCAACTTGACACAAGCTGGAGTGGTCTGAAAGGAGGGAACATCAATCGAGAAGACGCTTCCATAAGATCCAGCTGGAGGGCATTTTCTTAATTAGTGATTGTTGGAGGAGGGCCCAGTCCATTT
This sequence comes from Ondatra zibethicus, assembly GCA_004026605.1. Classification (NCBI taxonomy): domain Eukaryota; kingdom Metazoa; phylum Chordata; class Mammalia; order Rodentia; family Cricetidae; genus Ondatra; species Ondatra zibethicus. The sequence continues at coordinate 233,656 of PVIU01000097.1, read as the reverse complement.
TGAGTGGTGCCATCCCTGGGAGGGTGGCCCTGGGTTCTGTAAGAAAGCAGGCTGAGCAAGCCGCAGCACTGCGCTGTGGCTCTGGGGTCAGCTCCGGCCCCAGGTTTCTGCCCCGTCTGAGTTCCTTCAATGATGGGCGGTGACGGGAAGAGTGAGCCAAACACACCCTTTCCTCCCTCGCTTGCTTTTGGTCCCGTGTTCCATCATAGCAAAGGTAACCCTAACTGAGATACTGTATGTCACAGAATCCTGACCTCTGAGGGTGCCAGCCATTGCGGGGAGCAACTGACTTATCACATGGTCCTGAAAAGGGGAGTGAGGATTGAGAAAAAAATAGACAAGGGACAGAAGATTAGAGTCCAATCGGGAGGGCTTCCAGAGCATACTGTAACAGCCTCGTTATTCATAGCCCTTATATACCCCCAATCAAAAGGGGAGGGCAAAAGAGTTCCCTCCTATGATACAAGAAAAAACAAGCATTAATTACCACCTTACACCTCAAAACAACTAGTAACCGAGACCTAAGTCAAACATCCTATTATTTAGCCTTGAGGAGCAAAGCATCCAGTGACTACGCCTTTGGCCAGATGACCTGTTATTTGACTTTGACAAACCTGAACTCTCTGATCTTTAGTCAAGATGAAAGTAGAGTCACTGTGGGCTCCCACAAGCCTTTATCATCTTCACCAAGAAAAACAGCCTCCTCCCTCCTCCTTATCTTCTTCGTTGTCTCCTGGCAGTTCACAAAAACCTTACATTCACCCAACAAAGACCTAGACGCTTAGTCTTTAGCCTGAGTTATGCCACTAAGTAGCCATGTGAATTAGAACACATTGTTTCTTCAGTCTCTGCCTCTTCTGTAATGATGAGAAAATTGGGCCACTGACTAAGAGATGTGATGGCACATGATCACTTGGCTCTATGCCTGCAGCACTAACCCCACCACCACCACCGAGGTCCTAACCAGTTAATTACCCCTGTAGCACTTTTAACACAGTACGGCTTTACTTCTGGGAACTTCAGTTAACAATAGATTTTACTGAATGGGAAAAGGAGGTGAAGATGGTTGTGAGCCAAGTATAAGCTCAGCAAAGGTGACCTCTGAAGAAAAGGACTTCAATAATCAAGTAGATGGGATGACCTACTCTGTGGCGAGTAATCGACTCCTTTCTCCAGCTGTTCCTATCTTTTCCCAGTAGACTCATAGTCAAAACTGCCATGGTGGCAGAACTGAAGGCTATGCAACAACATGGACTTCTGGTCACCAAGACTGCTGTGGCTATAACTGGGGCTGAGTACTCAGACTTCAACAATACCAATATGGCACCATTCCCAGGGTGACCAGTAAGCCCCTGGTGGCGGGTTAATTACACTGGGTCATTTACATCATGGAAGAAACAGCACTCGGTTATTTCTGGAGCTGGTAATTATTCTATATATAATACTTTTTAATTAAATTATTTATTGCTATTAATTATTATTATTGTGTGTGCATGAGTAGGGGTGTGTACGTGCTACTATGTATGTGTGGAGGTTGGAGAACAACCTTCAGGACTCGATTCTCTCTCTCACCATGCATCCCAGAGATCAGACTCAGGTTGGCAGGCTTGTATGACAAGGGCTTTTACCCACTGAGCCATCCCACCAGCCCTACTATCCACAGATTTACAGAATACCTTGTCTGCTGTGCTTTGTATACACTGTATACCTACGCCATAGCATTGTTTTTGAACAAGGAACTCACGTCACAGCCAAAGAAGTACAGCAGTGGGCTCACGCCCACAGAGCTTCCCTGGTTTTATGTTAAGCACCTGGCTTGATAGAATACTGAGATAGCTTTTTGAAGACAAGGTTTCAGAGTCAGTTGGTGTGCATGGGTGTGTATGGGTGCGTATATGTGTGAAATTTCTGCAGAGGGCTGAACAGTCTCAGAATCAGTGTCTAATACTTGGTACTGTTTCTCCCATAGCCAGGATTCACGAGTCCAGCAGTCAAGGGGCAGAAATGGAAATGCCACCACTTAGCATCACCCCTAGTGGCTCCTTAGCAAAATATCCACTTCCTGTTTCATCCAGGGTGGATGGTAGTTCTGCCAGGAGTCTTGTACTGAGACCTAAGACTTCCCTAACTTCTTTGGGCTCCTGATGACCCAAGTCAACGGGTTAAGAAAGAAGTTAAGAGTTGTCAAGGGAGGTTGATATAATGGATTAATAAAAATTGTTGCGGGATCCCCGGTGGTAGCAGCGGTGGGTGGTCCAGGGCAGGGAGACACGTGGCAGCGGGCAAGAGACAGAGACATGGATAGGCACGCCCATGCAGAGTGAGGTTGGATATTTATTAAGTGGGTTATGGAAGGGAAGGGGAAGAAGGAGAAGAGCAGAGAGGCAGAGAGAGAGAAGAGAGAGACAGAAGGGGGAAGGGGAGAAGCAGGGAGAGGCAGAAGCTACCTCTTTGAGGGAGATGGAAAAGAAAGAGAACTCAGGCTGGAAGCTGAAGATCAGCCTGTCTCAGCAGATGGGGGAGGGAGTGGGTGTGGCTTGTCTCTTAAAGAGACAGAACAATCATTACAGTTGACATAGACTTTCTCAGGGAAATTGAACCGCTCTCCCTCAGCGGAGGTGAGGAAATAAATCCTGTATATAGGGCATCACTTCAGGTATCTTTGCTATTACTATACCCTTCAGGAATCGCTAACAGGAAACTACAACAGCTTACTCTAGGCATGATAATAAGCGGTCCAAGTCTTCAGGAAATAGAGGTGTGGGTCACCCCAGCCCCCACTTTCCAGGTCTTGACCTTGTTGAGGGAATTACAGAATGGGCAGAAGAAGGGTCACTATAATTACCAGCTACAGCCCATGCCACCTGTTACAGACATGAGGCTTATCTTGAGAGTTTTTTCTATTTTTGGCATGAATATATCTTCACATAAACACATATAAAGCAGGTGTCCTTGTTTCTTTCTCATTTCTTTTTTATGTAATGTAACATTGAGTTAATATCAGAACTTTGGTATTAGTTCTAAATTATCATGTTTAAGTTGTGGGCTACTATATTCTGGGGAAAGAATTCGTGTGTTTCTGATTATACACAAAATATGTTAGGTTACATTATGACCTTATTGTTTTCTTTCAGATTGGAAAGTAAGCATGGCATAAAGAGATGTACCTGGGTGTCACACTGACAGATGGTGTGTTGGGTAGTGTTCCTTTGTTTTGTTTTGTCACCAGGGCATAAACTGAAGCCTTTTGAGAAATGGGAACCTCGGTTGAGGAAATGCCCTCATCATAATGGCTTATGGATAAACCTACGTGGCTTTTTTTTTAATGGATTATTGATATAGAAGTGTTGGAAGAGGCCGCTTAGCCCTGAAATAATCACACAGAAACTATATTAATTAAATCACTGCATGGCCCATTAGCTCTAGCTTCTTATTGGCTAACTCTTACATATAAACTTAACCCATTTCTATTAATCTGTGCATCGCCACGTGGCTGTGGTTTACTGGCTAAAATTCTGGCGTTTGTCTCAGGCGGGGCTACGTGGCTTCTCTCTGACTCTGCCTTCTCTCCCCCAGCAGTCAGCTTAGTTCTCCCCTCCTGGCTCTGTTCCCCTGTAGCTCTGCTATACTCCCGAAGCAGTTCCTTTATTTATCAAAGCATACAGAGGGAAATCCCAAATCACAGAAGGGCCCAAACTGTTGGCAGTGACATTCCTGGGCAGGTGATACCAGAAAGCAGACTGAGTAAGCCATGGGGAGCAAGCCAGTAAGCAGCACTCCTCCGTGGCCTCTGCTTCAGTCCTTGCCTCCATCCCCTGACTTCCCCTGTGATGGACTGTGATGTGGAAATATAAGCCAAATAAGCCCTTTCTCCCCAGATGGCTCTGGTCATGGACTAAGACATTTGGGGTGGTTTCATTTGACTGGAGTAGGAAGTGTCAAGGTCTGGTGAAGCATGCCTGGGAGTGTTTCCAAAGAGGGCTGGCACTGGAACACCATCTAGCGGACTGGAAGGCTTGGATGGAGGAAAGCTGGGGAAAGGAAGAAAGCCCGTGTGTGCATGACCCATTTTATTTTTCCTGATCAAATGTGTCTATCTCGCTCTACTGTCCTTGCCTGTGGACAAGGAACTGGAGTATCTTCAGTCTTTCGGCTCAATGCCAGGGACTCTTCAGCGGTCTTCTAGATGTCAGCTTTGGACTAGAACTGTCAAGAGTTCTAGTTTCTTGTATCTGCATTGATATGATTTCATACTGATTTTTTTCACAATAATCCAGTATCTGAGGGTTCCTTTTACTCTCTTTTTCTTGATTATTACTGGACTGTACATGCTGGTAAAATGGTTTGAGAACATGAACTTGTTTCAAAGGAATTTTCATATGAAGGAATAACTGGTGTATGATATATGTCTTTGTTTTTCAGTTTTATTCCCAAGGAACACCAGATCAACAGAAAAACTCTACCCCACTGAACCAAGCTATATTGGAATGCATATCACACACACACACATATACACACATGCACACACATATACACATGCGTGCACCCCCCACACATACACACATGCACATGCACACACATTCACACACTCATGCACACACACACATTTATGTACACACACACACACCTGCATGCACGCGTGCGCGCACACACACACACAGCTACCTTAGCTCACACATGTGTTCTCCAACAAAGTTATTTTTTTCTTACACCTTTGGATCTGTGAGTGATTGACAAATATATACTCGCATAAAATCTTCAATCTTCCTAGTACATTCAAATGTCCAAGTTAACAACACTATGTAACCAATGCAAAAGATAAACAGCACGTGGAGGAGAAAGCTGGAAATACTAGTGGGAAACGGATGAAGAGAAGCAGGAAGTCGGGAGAATTCTTCTCAGAACTTCAGTGGAATTGTTGTTTTCAGATCGAGGATTGGCTAAATCAGGGGGTGTAAGCATAGCTGAGATCCAAAGCCTTTAGCTGTGTGTACAGCGAGAGTCCAACTAAGAAAGCAGATGAAGCATTGCCAAAAGAAATAGGTACCGAAGTTGAAGGGCTAGTGAGATGGCCCAGTGGGTAAAGGCACTTGCCACCAGGCCTGGTCTCTTGGGTTTGATGCCCCCAGAACCCACATGGTTGAAGGAGAGAACCAACCCTCTGACCCCCACCCATACGCATCCGCATATATACCAACAATAAATAAATGTAATTTTAAAGATTTAACTGAAGTTAACAGAAGAAGGTTATCTGGTGTGTTAAAATTCTAACTTTATTTTAAATGCTTTCTGTGAGAGAGCTGCCAATCAAAGTAAGGGAAAGTACGAGGAGTACATGGTGGAAAGGCAGGGTCCAGGTGACAAGCGATGGGCTTGAAGTCATGCCCATCCAGAGACGATGGTGACAGCTTCCCTTCGGGAGTCTGGAAATCCTGTCACTCCACCAGGGTTCCGAAGCCGCACTGTTTCTGAGGACCAAGTTCATGGACAAACTCTGCCTGTTTCTAAAGCCAAGTGAATTATAGCATCGTAGTATTAATTATAATGGTTTCGGGGCCAGGGAGATGGCTTGGCTGCTAAAGGTGTTTGCCACCACGCCTGACAACCTGAGTCTGATCCTGGGACCCACATAACGGAAGGAGAGAACCAGCTCCTGTTAGTTGCGCTGGTTGTTGTCGGACCTCCGTGTGTGTACTCTGCGATGTGTGCCTCTCCGTAGAATAATGTGATTTAACTTTTTAAAACAATGTTCTGTAATCACTCAGCCCGAGCAAAACTGCTGTTTTTATGAAGTTCTGTCATTTCTCGTCTACCGCGGAGGATGTGCAGAGTGCTGCATCTCCAACCTCGTCTACGCCGCCACCCCTGCGGTTTTTATTGTGCAGTTTGCACAGTGCAATTTTTAAGAACACATAAAGCCACGCTGTAACAGAGTTGACTGTAGCTCACTCTCTGTGAGAAACCACCTCCCATTATTGACAGTTTATTGATTTATTTATTCAACCGGACTACACCTGGAGGGTGGTTGTTAGAACTGCAAATCCATATTCCTGTATGAGGTAAATTTGTCAACTTGACTCCTGTTTCTGTGCAGGTTCTTCTGCTCTTAGCCTTACAGCATCCAGCCAAAATATTCTTTTTGTAGCATAATTTTTAAATTTATTCTTCGGGAATTTCATATCATGCACCCAATCCCTCTCATTTCCCAGTCCTTCCATGTCTGCCCTCTACCTTTGTAGCCTCCCTCCCCGCAAAAAAGAAAATAAAATAATTAAAAATAATGGCAGTGACTAAAACAACAAAGCCCATTTCACGCTTCCGCCTTGCCCGCCTCTCCGTCACAGTCATCTCTTGTAGTGGCCTTGGAAGCAGTGGCAGTCATAGTAGACCCTTCTGCCCAGACAGCTTTCCTTTCAAATGTTCATTGCAATGAGTTGTTGGTCAGGTTCAAGGCCTCTGACTTCTGGTACAGAATCAATCCTGGACCCACACCAAAGCTCTTCCAGGATATCTTGCTGTTGCCAAGTCATGGAGAGTCCACAGCTATGGTTCTTCAGGACCTTTCCCTTCATGGGCTTCCGCAGGTTATAGGCAGAGTAGATGTTGGGGTCTGAGTAGAAGCTGAGCTGGGGACCACTCCTCAGGGCAGGGCCATCTCTCTCAGGGTCAGGGAGGGGCAGGGTTTTAGTCAGTTCAGCCCACAAGCATTCACATGGCCTTTGGTGGTAACTCAGGCCACGGACATCAGCACAGAACTCAGTGGTGAGTGGTGGCACCTGCTAGCTGGTCTCTCACCCTTTTGTTTTTTCAAGACAGGGTTTCCCCGTAAAGCTTTGGCTATTCTGGAACTCACTATGTAGCTCAGGTTGGCCCCACACTCAAGAGATTCACCTGCTTCTGCCTCTCAAGGGCTGGGATTAAAGACATGTGCCACCAATGCCTGGCTCAGTCAAAATGTTCTGGTTTCTTAAATTAAGTACTTTTTGTCCCTTCCCTTGAACATTTTTGATTTTATTATTTATTTCATGTCTTTTGCTTGCATGTATATCTGTGCACTATGTATATGCCTTGGAGGCCAGAAGAGGCTATCAGAGCCCCTAGGAACTGGAGTTACAGATAATTGTGAACTGCCTTGTGGGTACTAGGAATAGAACCTGGGTCCTCTGGAAGAGCAGAAAGTGCTCTTAATAGCGAATCCATCTCTCCAGGACCCCTTTAATGGGTAACATGATGGATTAGTGATCCCTTTGGGCATTTTGGTTGTTTTATGCATTCCCATTTGAAATTTCTCTATGATGATAGAACTTTTTAAAATTAAATTTATATATAGTAAAGTCCATTTTGGTGGTATTTATGTTTTTGGATAACACATACAGTCATGAACTTTCCACCCCAGAAGCAAACACAGAAGTTCTACCATCATAAGGATTCCCGGCGTAGCTGAGTATGGTAGCACATGCCTTCAACACCAGCACTCAGGAGGCAGAAGTAGACAGATCTCCCTGAATTTGAGGCTAGTCTGGTTTGCATAGAGAGTTTCAGGTTAACCAGGGTTGCGTAGTGCGACCCTATCTAACAAAATAAAATCCCCAGTACAGCCCCTTTGTAGTCTGCCTCCTCCTTGTCCCTCAGCACCAGGGAAACACAAGTCTGTTTCCCATTCTACAGTTTTGGATTTTGAGGATTTTGCGTAAGTTGAGCCCGTCTGGGTTGTTAAGCTTAGAGAAGTACATTTCAAACCTATCTGTACTGGACTGGGGAGCTGGGAGTGTGTAAAGTGTTTTCTAGGCTGGTAGGAGAATCTGAGTTTGGATCCCCAACACTCACACAGCCGCTGGGTGCAGCAGGAGGTCTTTAACACAGCGCTGACCAAGACAGTAGACATAGGAAGATCCTTGTTGGCCGGTCAACCTAACCGAGAAGACGAGCTCAGCTCAGTGAGACAAAGTGTCATTGTCAACCTCTGACCTCCACATGCACACACACACACACACAATACCACACACACATACACACACAACACCACACACACACGCACACACACAACACTACACACACACACGCACACACAATATGCACACACATATAACACCACACTGCTGTAGGAAGGCTTGCAGTTTGTGGTTACCTGCCTACTGGGGCGTGGCCTCTTATACTATATATGCCGAGGCAGAGCATGCGTCCACCCCTTTACCCTCCTTTGTCACTGGCTGCTCGTTCGGATTGTTGGATTGCTGGATTCGATCTATGTCCATCGTTCAAGCAGAGAATTCTGATTTGTGGGTTTACCCCTAAATAAATATCTATTTCTCATTTCTGAGCTAGTGTGGGATTTCTTTTAAGCATCCGTTCATACACACACATGTGCACACACATGCATGCACACACGTGCACACACACATGCATGCACACATACGCACACACATGCACGCACACACACTTATCCACACTTTCCATGTATCAGTAGCTCAGTCTTTCATTTGATGAACATGTTTACAGATTCCATTCTGTAGCTCTACCATAATTCATTTATTTATTTACCTGGTGAGGGGTATGTTAATTGTTTCCAGCCATTGACGATTAGGAATAAAGCTGCAACAACATTTACACACAGATCTTTCTCTGTGGACGCGCGTTTTCAGTTTACTTTGGCAAGCTTGTGGGCATGGGCTTGCCTGGTTGTCGGAAATATGTATGTGTATTTTAATAAAGAACTGCCAAGTTGTTTTTCCAAAGTGCCAGTGCTTTTAAAATTACTTCTGCAATTCAGAGTCCCTGTTGCTCCGCATCCCTGTCAGCACTTAGTGTCATCCTTGCTTAATTTTAGCTATCCTAATGGATGTATAATATTTCACTATTAACTTTCGTGCTGGGGCCTGGCGCAGGTGCACTTGATGCACTAGCATGAGAACTTAGGTTCAAATCCCAGCACCCACGTAAGAAGCTGGGCAGCAAAACCCTTGCCTTTAACCCCAGTGCGATGTGGAGCAGAGACGGGAAAGTGGGTGGGGCTTGCTGGCTGCCAGTCTAGCTCCAGATTGAGAGAGACCCCGTTTCAAGGGACTAGAGCATCTTCCCTTGGCTCCATGATGCACAGATGTGCAAGCCTACGCATACGTGTGCACATATAACACATGCAAACATAAAAGGATATAAAAAAATTTAAAAACGCTTTTGGGGAGCTGGTAACAGCTCAGTGTTGCAATGGTTGCCTATTTGGAGGATGCCCTGGGTTGAATGTTCTAGTTCACGAACATGGTATGTCTATTTATTTAAGTCTTTGTTTTCATCAATGCTTTGTACTTTGTAGCATCTAGATTTTCCACAAATTTTGCTAGATTTACACAAAAGCTCTTTATTTTCCAGTGCTATTGCAAACATGTGTAATGTGTCTTTCATTACCTGGAGGGAGAGGAGGCATGCTGAAGATCAAACAAGGACCTGGTGCACGCAAGCCAGGCATGCACTCTACAACACCTGGTGTATGCAAGCCAGGCATTTACTCTACAACACCTGGTGCATGCAAGCTGGGCGTGCACTCTACAGCACCTGGTGCATGCATAATCAGCATGTACTCTACAACAGAGTTATATGTTGAACCCTCTTCAGTTACTTCTAAGACTTTAATATTGTGTTTAGTTTTAGTGTTTGAACGATGATGTGCTAGATGTGTTCCATATATTAGAATAGCATCATTTATAAACAGACATAGACTAGTAACAACGCAACTATCTAAGAACTCAAGAATTGCGAATTATTCATTGATATCCTGGAATGATGCAGCATACACATTAAACTGAAATAAGATTAAGCAATATGCACGACTGTTTAGTAAAAAGTAGAACAATTTTTTACACAAATGCTTGACAATTTAAAAATATTTGTGTAGAAAACATTGATTTAATAGTTATTTAAGTCTTTTTCCCTTGGAAATTGTTGGTTCAATTTTTTTTTATTGTTGCTTTTTGAGACATCATCTCTCTACGTTTTTCTGACTGTTTTGAAACTCTATGCAAACCAGACTGGCCTGGAAATCAAGATTATCTGCCTATCTCTGCCCCCAAGTGTTGGGGTTAAGGGTGTGAATCACCACACCCAGCTCATTTTGGGATAGGGTGTGGCTTTGCATTCCTGGCTGGCTTGGAAATCTGAAGCTCAAGATGCCCTTTAATTTATCCAATTGCTTCTGCCTCCCAAAGGCTGAAATTATAGGTGTACATCACTACATCTGGCTCTGGGAATCTATAAAAGAAATAAAACAAAAAGATTTTTTTTTGGAGCTGGAGAGATGGCTCAGTGGCTGAGAATACTTTTTGTTCTTCCAGAGGACGTGAGTTCATTTTCCAGCACCAACTTCGGGTACTTCACAGTTGCCTGTAACTCCAGTTTCAGATGAATCTGCCACCCTCTTCTGGTTCTGAGGGCACCAGCACTCACGTGTATACCCCATGCACATCTACATAATCAAAAATAAAATAACTCTTGAAAAAATAACACTTTTCTGAGCTATATTTCACCTGCCATCAAATCATGGGTGCTAAAAAGGTATATAGCATCATGGATAAAAACAATCAAAGGCTTTACTAAATGGACACAGTGTACAATTCTAGTTTTGAGAATATCCAGAGTTATGAAATCAGAAATACAATGTATTTTGGAGTTTATCATTCCTCCCAAAGAATGCACACACCTATCCGGAGCCATTTCCTATTTTCTTCTCTTCTTCATCCCCAGTTCTATACAGATCATTAATCAACTTTATTTTTTTGTTGTGAGCATTTTATATAAAGGCAATCAAGCAATAGGATTTTCTGATTGGCTTATTCCCACCTACTTAGGTTAATGTGTTCAATGTTTGCCCATCGTGGGTCATGTATCACAACTCTGTTTCTCTGCATTGCCAAATAACATTCAAATGTTACTATTTTATATTATTGCTAATATTATGGTAAATAGCCCTATAGACAAGTCTCTAAGGATTGACTCCCTAACGTAGAATGAATGGGTCAAAGGACAAATTTCTCTTTGCATCTCGGTTCTATCTTCTGTGTACCCCAGAAGATTACATTTATTGTTGTAATGACCTGAAATAGCAAGCAAGTCCTAAACAGCCTCTTCACCACTGTGCTCCTGACTCCACCTCCTTCCCTTGAGTCAGTTCCTCTGCCTTCTATCCCTAGTGGCAGTCGTAATCTTGAGTTTGCTACAAATCTTTCAGTTCATCTTAGGAAGTACCCCTCCTGGCCTCACACATGTGTGTCTATGTATGTGAATATGTACATGTAAGGCACACATTTCAAGATGTTTTAAATTAGATTTTGTTTGACAGCTCCGACACAATGAAACACAAACCCCTGCATGTATTGTATTATTAAGCAGAACAAAAGCTAATTATATCACTCTATCCATCAATATTCATGTCATATAAATAAATCACGATGTAACAGAAGCTGTGTATCCCGATAAGTAAATCTAATAGGCATCCTAATAATTCATAGCATGCCCTCGGGATAATAGGGCATTGTGTTTCAGGTGGCTATTTTAATTTCAAAGGGAGTGCATGGGGTTCATTTCAATGAGCTACAGATTCAGTTTGAGACTGGGCCCTTAATACATCTCATACCCCTCAAACACCATTCTACACTATATAATTGGGGCTGACAATTCCACCAGCCATTTAAAAGAATGGTAATTTGTAAACCAATCTAAGTATCAACTGGGCATCTTACTTCCATTTGGTGAATTGAAGAAGGTATTTCTGGTTACTTGGGTTTGGGTCAGCAGTCACAGTCTGCCCCTTGGGTCTGACAAGCTCCTTGGCTACCCTTCAAAAGCTAAGAGGCGATTGTTGGCCACTTGGCTTTCCTGGATATATTCTTATTTTCTTGGGGCAAATTATCATTCATTCCACAAAACACCTGGTGGCAGCTCATATTCACATGGTCACACAGTTGACTGAAGTCTCTCACATCTCCTGCCTTTCAAGTATGAGGACTAAAAGGGTAACCTCAGGAGGAAGGCCATGTGGTTATCTTTTGGGATCATCACTGTAGCTGACTGGGAAATACTTTTAACTATCTTATGAAACATTACAGGGAGGACTGAATAGCAAAATCCCCATACTGAAACTATTTCATAAAGTTTCATTTTCAATTCTTTTTTATTTAGAAAGCTACAGTGCCACTTCAGACCACCCTACCAACTTAACCATGCGTTCTAAAATACTATATTGCCATTTATTACAGGAAAAAAGACCACTCCCCCACTTCAAAGGTCATCATGAGATGGTATGTGGTAAGGAGAGCCATACTGGTTTCAGGATCTACCTAAATGCCTTCCCCTTCTCTTGGACATTTGCCTAATCTGTGACGTGAGGCATGACCAGAAGTCCCGAACAGATGTTCTTGATGAGTTTAGAGATGATGATGTAATCTTAGATACGCAGAAGGCTCCCTTAGTTGGATTTATCTTGGACGCTTAATGATCGGAATAAAGAACTCTGCCTTTCTCAACTTGTACTTAGCAGCCATAACACCTGTAATCATAAAAACAAAACCGCACAGAATCCAGAGCAGGGCAGGCCGTAGCCATTCATCCCCCTTATTGGATAGGAAGTAGGGCCTGGGCACATGCTGGACAAGAGCGTCTAGTCTCGATTCTGGATTTGATGCTGTGGTCAAATTCCTCTTCCCGTTCGTTTTTTTCAAATTCTTGGAGCGTATACGTTATTGTTCCCATCCTTTAGATGGATTCCAGAGTGCGGAAGATTCAAGCAGAGGCTGGAGAAAGCCAAACCTGCCTGGGCCTACTCCAGAGCTGGGTGTGAACACAACCGAGGGTCCTTAAGAGGGGCAAGGGCTGTGTATCATTACACACTAGGTTCCTTGCCGTGAACCCAGTGACTTTGGGTATTCAGAGTGCAGTGCCAGGCTCCCCCAAGACAGAAGATCCTCCCACGGAAACCAGATGATCTTCACTGCAGTTCAGGCATGGTGAGGTCCATGAGGCAGGGCACAGGTCCTGATACCCCCCTCTTCACACTGGCATGATGGATGGAAACCCGCGGAGGAACTGTGACAAGACTGCCACGCCTTCCCCCTAGGATTGTGCGGTGACTCAATTAGCGGGCAACATTCACCTGCTGGGGTCTGGCCTCAAGGTGTTCCCCGTAGAAGTGTAGAACAGAGGTTTTCCAGCCCTGGCCGGAGACCAGTGACAGAGGGCGTCTGAGGTCGGTCACGTCCGGCTCAGATCCGCTGTCCAGCTCTGGGGTGGCGAACCCCGGGGGCGGGAGTCCTCTGCGTGCGCGTTGGGGGTGCAATGCAGGGCGCAGCGGAGGCCACACGCACGGACGCACACACACCCCTGGGAGGATCACAGGCGCCCTGGGGCCTCGACACCTGACCCGCCTTCGCTTCCCACGCCCCTCCCGGGCCCAGCGCCCAGGCCCGCCCGCCGCAGGTGGAGCAGCCGCGGGCCGCGAGTAGGTGCGCGGGATGATCTCACCGCGTGCTGCGCGCCAGGAGGAGGAGGAGGAGGAGGAGGAGGAGCAGGAGGAGCGGGAGCGATCCCAACTTCCGGGTAGTGCAGCCACACGCCGCGCCACCGGCGTCTTGCTTTCTGCTCCCCCTCCCCCGTGTCCCCCTCGCCTCTCCCTCCTTGCCTTTTATCCCCAGCCCCACCCGCCAAAATGAACAGCTCGGACGAGGAGAAGCAGCTGCAGCTCATCACCAGCTTGAAGGAGCAAGGTAGGCGGGCCCGCGGGCGCAGGTGCGGGAGCCGCGGCCTCGGGCGGGACAGCTCCGTGCGCTGCCGCAGGTGCCAGCCAGGGCCCCGGGGATCGTGAGGCCGACGCAGCCACCCCGCAGCTCAGCCGCGGTGCAGCGCTCCCCGAGCTCCGCGCGCCATGCAGAGCCCTGGGCGGAGGAGCTGGAGCGTCTTCCCGCAGTGGGAGAAGCGCGACCTGCGGGACCGGGGGGCGGGGAGGGACACGCATCGGGCGTGGACGGGGTCACGGCTTGCACCCCGGTCCACTCGGGAGAAGCGAGCAAAGCAGGATCGCTGGGCGCGGGGCGGTAGCTCAGATGGCCTGGCTCCTAGCTGAGGCCCCACCCTTGCACACTTCAGCGTTCCTGGGCCTGCAGCTTTCCAAGCTTTTCTTTGGGGCTCGTTCTAGTTCCTTTTTCTTTACCCAGCTGGGATTTTTTAGGCCACCGACGTGTTCTCATCACTTCCCATTTTTAGCAATTTATTAGTCAGCGAGTCGACACCCTGCCTGTGTGGGGCTTTCTGAGGGAGTGGGGCTGATGTTGGGTGCCAGAAAGCCAGGCCATATTGCAAGCCTTTCTCTACTGCTTGGTAGCTGGGTGACTGTCACTCAGCACATTGATGAACAAAGCCAAATCCTAGATCCAGTTAACCGGACACACTTAAAAAAAAATCAGGTAATTATCCTGCTCAAAGGTTGGTTTGAAAATGTGGGTCAAGAAAGAGGAACCACACAGGTTTAGGAAGTAAAAGTGTGCAGGGCTTGCCCTTGCTAGCTACTTGCTGACCCTGGAAGGGGCCTGCTCAGTGGCTCAGTCTGGTATTTTTGCTTCTCTTGGCTCAGTTCACCAGCTCTGAAGTTGGCATCTTCCCTTCCTTGAGCCTTGTGACTGAAGACAGGGGCCAAGCCAGTTGGTTTAGAGGTCCTATCAAGGGGCTTTTCAAGCCCATCAGCCATAGTGTCCACCACACTCTGGGCGGAAAGATCTCTATAGCACCGTACCATGTCTCCTCAGAGAGTTAGCTAACCTCGCTGAAATTCTCTATCTAGCATCTAGAAACCTGGAATAAGTGTTAATTGCTTGTCCACAATTAGCCCCAAGTCAACCCACACAGGAGCCGGACAGATTGCCTTATTTGGAATCTCTCAAATGCTTTTTTTTTTAAACGAGAACTGGATTTCACTAGTATCAGTTTTAATAACACATTCCTGTGTCTCATCACAACCTTGATTCATTTTTCTGGACTTAGGAAACTTTCAGTCTTGGTCAATACCAGATCTTTTGATGGATGGTCAGTTTGCAAATGAGTGTAAAATAAAATATTATTTCCTCTTATTCTCTTTGTACTTCTCAGAGTATGCCAACGATGGTGACACCCATAAACACCTTCTCTGGCCTTTTGCTGGAATGACGTTTAAGAAGGGAGGACTCCTAGGTTCCTAGCTCCTTCCTTTGTGTTGTGTTAAAAAACAACCATGGATTGTTAAAAAACAATCCATGGGCTTGGTATTTCGAAAGGCTCCGTTTTCCTGATGGAGGACTTGAAGCAGAAGTAATGGAATCAGAAGTAATAGAACCTAGGTTTGTGTTTCTTGAGAGTTCTCTTCCCCCCTCCTCACTCTCTCTCTCTCTCCTCTCTCTGACATTGAGATTGCTCACGTGGGTGTTAGGGTTGTTCAACCTACTGTGAGATTTTCATATTTTAAAGCCAGAATGTGTTTGTCAGCCAGACTTTGATAAAGAGTATGTAACGGCTGTCTGACCTGTGGAGTTAACTAGGAAGCCAGGCATTTGAGGTGTAAACATGGCCATCAGGTCTTTGGGCCTGTGCCAGCACTATGGTCATGTTTTTATGTCGATGGTGGGTTGAGTCATAATTTTAATTTCCCCATTTAATGTGAACAAGAAGACCATTTTTGATTGGTTGCTCTGTTTCCCTTGTCTGATACGGAGTAAACTTATGTTTTTGCGTCTTTAAACAACTGCCAATTACTTGTTGTATATGGGGCGCAAGTTCTAGAACATGAGGCTAGATGGTGAACCGGACTCTCCTGGCTCTTAGGACGTTTCTTGTCTGGTAGACAGTCATTAATCAAAGAGGCATGCAAATAAATAGACTATTATTTTTTTCTAGAATAGGTTCTTAGAGATGGGATTGTTGGATTTGATGGCATGCGTGGTATGAAATTATGCCATCTGGTTCACAGGCACTCACTCCTGGTCAACAGTTGTGCGAGTTTGCCTTCCCCCAACAGTGCCCTCATCACCGACACCAGTGAGCGTTGGCTGACAGTAATCGTCAGCTGGGCAGCCTGACAAGTTCTTGAATTTTTGCCATTGGAACTGGCAGAATGTCTCCTTTAAAGCGTCTGTTGCCCTGACCATCAGTGAAGTGCTAGTCTTCACATATGTTGGCCATTTTTGTCTCCTCATGTGACTCCCCCTTTAATGAGTTTTAAGTCTAAAACTTGAACCTCTTCCCCGCCGGGGTCGGGGGGTGTTCAGGAAGGAGGCTGCTGTGTGTACCGCAGAGCTGACAGCCCTCGTCTCTAGCGGGAAGCCTTCAGTGGTGAGAGTGAGACTGGGCCTGACAAAGTTGTGAAGTGCAGTGAAGGAGCCTGTCATAATATGCACAGTCTCTAATTTCTGTGTACCAGTCCCCACGCACTGTGTCTTATAAATCACACCCACTTCTGAATTACTTCACAACATTGTATGTTCCCGTCTACTGAATGGTATAATTAGGTAGATTATGTCTTTCTAGAAAGTTATATTATGTCCCTTAAAAAAAATTAGCCAGTGTGTGATTTTTTTATGTTCAAGCAGATGCTGAGGTAATGAGGTAATTCTCCTTTTGTCTTTTCTCCCCCCATGGGCTTTATTTTATTGGGTTGATTGACATCGTTAATGCATGGAGAAATGGCAACTTAGGATACTATTTCCGATGCATATTTCCCAGCTATCAAAGTGGACATTTCCCTTACAAAACATCATACAATTTTCTCTCTCTGTAGAATTCTTTTGGAAAATGATAGACTTAGTTCAGCATTTGTTGAAGGTGCACGGCTTTCTGTGTGATTCATTCAACATGCATGCCCTGAATATTCATAGCCAGGCCGCAGGAGTGCATCAGAAACCAGCGAAGAAGGCCTGGCCCCTGCTGGTGATGAGTTCTGGGTCTGGAGACAGTATAAAATCCAGGAAGACTAGTCTGATTGGCTTGGATGGGTCATAGATTCTTGACCTTCTGGTCAGGGAGCAACTTGAATGGCATCCCTCACAAAAACCACGGATTCCTATTGCTGTCCAAAGCAGAATGGGCCACCACCATTGAAGGGCCTGACCCAAACAATAGATAACGATTAGGCTGATGAATACAGCATGGCAGTGCCGTTGAGAACCTGGTAAAGAGTGGTTTCCATTTCATGATAGGCCTTTCCCCTCTCTTCCTTCTCTCTTTCCCACCCCCCTTCATCCTTCTCAGTGCTAAGGATGGGACCCAAACCCTTCTATATGCTAGGTAAGTGTCCTGCCAGTGAACTATGTAATAAGGGGATTCTTAGTAAAGACCAACAATGGCAGTGAAAAAACTAAAAGCTGTGGCCATTCTTGGACAAATACTACTGAAAACAAATATTCTATGGTAAGATTTTTATTTGTTGAGACCTGGTCCCAAGGAAGCTCAGGTTGACCTCAGACTCTGATAACATGATGACCTTGACCTCCTGACTCTGCCTCCAGTGTATCACCTCATCCCAGTGCAGATGGTTGGTTAACAGATCTCATTCTTAAGATTCAGCTTCTTCCTAGAGCTAAGCTAGTAACTCATGGGTGCTTTTTCTGGGGTTCCTTTCACTTCTGGGGAGAAAACAGTGGGGCATTATTGTGATTCAAAGGGCCCAGACGGTTGCATGGCTGTTGTAGTATGTGAAACTGAGTACCAGCCCTGGGCAGTAACACTCAGAGCCACTCAGTGGGAGGCCATCTGACTCGGCTACCTTGGCTTCCTGTGCGAACTTGGCACTGTTTTCCTACGTGTGGTCCAGGAGTTGCCTGTTTCCGAGTCACCAGCCGATTATTAGAATTGTAGTTTACTTCTAAGGTCAGCCAGCGCTACTGAGGAGATAGTGTCCAGGCCCTCCCGGAGATGGACCTTCATGAGCTGGAGATAGTGCTAGGCCCTCCAGGAGATGGACCTTCATGAGCTGGAGGTAGTATCCAGGCCCTCCCGGAGATGGACCTTCACGAGCTGGAGCCAGGCCTGCTGCTTGGAGCCCCCTTCTCCTCCATTACCACTCCTCCCGGGGAACTGGATCTTCCTTTGTTTTAAAAATGTTAACATAAAATAAAAGTGAAACATATAATGTTCTCTTCCTTCTAACCCATTGTTTTCTCAATGTACACCCTACTATCATTCCAAAGAGCAGATAAGATCTATACTATGACCTTGGCAGGGCCAACTTTTTTTTTTTCCTATTGAAAGTCATGCTTTTGGTAATGGTCTAGAGTTAAAGGCATCTGTGTGAGCTTGTATTAGCTTAGTGTAGACACAGACTGTTGGATATAGAAATAGGTCTATGCTTATGTTATATTGCGCATATATATAACATACATATGCGCATATTTGCTTTGTCTTTCCCATCTCACTGGGAAAAAAACCTCAAAGCAAACAACTCACTCCCAAATTAAAAAAAATACTTTATTACAACAACAAGAAGAACTTCTCAAGGTTGTAAAAGTGGGGACCAAGGTGAAGAAGTACCCAAGGACATAAGACATTTAAATGGGATGTGATATCTCAGTGTAGGTACTGGAAAAAGGACATATGTTGTAGAATCATCTTTTTGTACACTGCAAAGATGAGTCTTTGCCAAGGTGCCCTCTGATTGGTTTAATAAAGAGCTAAATGGCTAATAGGTAGGCAGGAAGAGGTTAGGTGGGACTTCAGGCAGAGAGAAAAGAAGAAGTGAATCTAGGCAGAAGACAGACACTACAGGACACAGAGAGGAAACAGGAGGTGCAAGATGGAAGAGAGGTAAAAATCCAGGAGGTACAGCATAGATTACTATAAATGGATTAAGTTATAAGAACTAGCGAGACAAGCCTAAGTTGTAGGCCAAGTTTTCATAATTAATAAGGCTCCATGTCATTTTTTGTGAGCTGGCCACCCAAATCAAAATCCATCTGTAGACATAAACAAACTAAGGGAATCTGAATAAAATGTGGACTTTGGGTTATCAGAGTGTGTCAGTAGGGCCCAGAATCTAACAAAAGCTCCAATTAATGCAAACTGCATTAGGGGATACATAGGGACTCTTCACATTCTTGAGGCCCTGCCCACAATGTCCATGGATCCCATAGATTCAGTCAACTTCAGATTGAAAATATCTGATGCTCCTCTCTGGCCTCTGTGGGCACCAGGCACACATGTGGTACACAGACATACAGGCAAGCAAACATCCATACACACATAAATTTTTACAAAAAAAAGCTGAAAAAAGTTTTATAATTTATCTCAAATAATGTAATATGACAACTGTTTCCATAGACTTCACATTGAATTGGCACTGTAAGTTGTCTAGGGATTGGCAAAAGTTTACAGGATGGGTAATTGCTGGTTACAGGCAGATAGTTTTGTGTTTCCCTTTCTTTCCTCTCTTTTTTCCTCTCTCTCTCCCTTTCTCTCCCTCTCCTCCTCCTCTTTCTTTTCTTCCTTCTTCCCTTACTTCCTTCCCTTCTTCCCTCCCTTCCTTCCCCTCCCTCCCTCCTTCCTTCTTTCCTTCCCTCCCTCCCTCCTCTGAAACGGTCTTATTCTGTAGACCAGGCTGGCCCAGTACTCAGTATAAAGATCAGGATGACCTTACACTTGCTGTGGTTCTCCTGCCTCTGCCTTTCAAGTGCTGGAATTCTAAGCCCATGTGTCAACAACCAACCATAAGAAACATTTTGGGATGTGAGTTTTCATGATGATCCTAGAGATGATGACTACTGTCTTTGAAGTTCGGGTTTTTTTCCAACGTATCTAAATTTTTGTGTGTGTGTTTGTGCATGCAGGTGTGCATGTGTGCACACGCATGTGTGTGTGTGTGTGTGCAGGTGGGTCTGTATGTGTGACTGCAAGTGTGCAGAAGCAGGTGTCTGTGTAGCTACAGGTGTGCAGATGTGCATGTGTAGGTGTGTTTATGCAGGTGTCCAGGTATGGTGTGTGTGTGTGTGTGTGTGTGTAGCTGCAGGTGTGCAGAAGCAAGTGTATGTGTGCAGGTGTGCATGTGTGTGTAGCTACAGGTGGGATACAGAATTGTCCTGCTTTATCACTCTGCTTTATTCTCTTGACACCAGAGCTAGGGTGGTGGCTGGCAAGCCCCAGTGGTCCTGCTGTCTCTGCTTATACCCTCACAGTGTTGGGGTTAGCAGCATGCGTGTGACCACACTTGGCTTGTGTTTTACATGGGTCCTCGTGCTTGTACAGCAAGCATTCTCACCTACCGAGTCCTCTCCCTAGCTCTATATCTAAAGCGTACAAAACTGAAATTTACTGAAATGATAATGTCGCTTATATATCTTATACACATTTCTATGTTCGTGTGGCTGGAGAAAAATAGTCTTTTTAAAATTTACCAGTAATTGTTTATATATTATGGGGTACAAGATAAATTTAATGATATCTAAAAAGCATGTATATCTTGAATTCTGTTGTGCTTGTGATGTCATCATTTAAGCCAATGTTAATGTGTTATTGTTAACATTATTAAACAATGTTAGTGCGTTATTGTCTACAGTTTACAATACAGTTTATTTTTTTCTAAAAAAAATACCGTGTGTATGTGTATATGTGTGTGTGTGTATGTGTGTGTGCATGGGGGGGATATGGGCGCACATGTGCTATGGCGTTCATTGGGAGGTCAGAGGACACCCTGGTGGTTTTGCTCCTCTACTTTCACCTCTACATGGCTTCTGGGGATCAAACTCAAGTCATCAGACTTGTTGCAAGCACCTTTACAAGCAGGTCCATCTTGTTGGCCCAGGGTTCACTCTTTGTACTGGACTTTTGTGGAATCTAAGTAGTATATGGCGTGTGCCTGCCATTACAGATGCACACAGAATAATCTCACTGCTCCCCAATCTCCATACACTCTGGCACTCACTGCTTCTTTCTCTAACTGCTAATGGCCACAGATTCCGTTATTGCTCTTTCCAGGATGTTGCAGTTGGACTCGGGCCGTACATGTGGCCTTTCATATTGACTTTTTAAATTTAGCAGTATGTGGGTCTTTTTGTGGATTGATCGATCACATCGCTTTGCTGAATAATATTCCATTTTATGGATGTGCCACAGCTTGTTTATTCCTCCACTACTGAAGAACATCCTGGGCAGGCCTGAATTTAGTTAATCATGAATAAATCTTCTGTAAACATTTGCGTTAGTAAGGCTTGGATGTCTCTATGTTCTGTGATTGCAGTCAGCCTGGGATAGGGAGTTAGTGAATCTGCCCTGGGGCTGTGATCTCACAAGTTCTCTGCTTTATTTTTGTGTCCTGCACCCTAGCCCTGCCCTCCAGGGAGCAGGAAGGCATGGGGTTGGGGTGTGAGGGGGGAAGGGGTGGAATTGAGTTGGGTGCTTCCTTCTTCCAATTCTGTTAGGCTCTAGTAAAGCGGTTTCTCTTGAGATCAGGTCTTAAGAACAGAGTGGCAAGCTGGGCATGGTGGTAGTGCCTTTAATCAGAGGACAGGGAGCCAGAGGAGTGGCTATCTGTGAGTTTGGGGGCAGCCTGGGCTATGTATGTAGTGAGCTCCAGGTTAGCTAGGACTATGTAGTGAGAGACCCTGCATCCAAAAAAAATAAAAAAAGAGGCAGGAACAGAGTTCTCTGAGCATCTGTCCTAGAGTGGCTACATCTAAAAACAGGAACCTCTTGGACATGAAACAAACAAACAAATCCTTTCCCCCTTTCCCTATTAACCTGCCCTTCTACCTCCCCACCTCGAGGGCATTTTAAACTCAATTCTTACAAGCCAAGCCTCTGCACTTAGGTGAATACAGCCTAGATTTTCCTGTCTGGGTCCCAGATCTTTAGCAGAGGTTTCTTCCAGCCATTCACTGCCTTAAGATCTTCCTCTGGCTGCCCTTGTGTCTCTAGTGACAGGGGTGGGACTTGCCCTGCGACCTCAGTTCTCTGATGGATCTAAGAGGATTGTTGTGTACCATTTATTTGTTTTTTTGTTGTTGTTGTGGAGATTGTGTGATGTACAAGCCTATATGCTAGAGACCAGACACACATATATGTAGTATATATTAATATATATGTAATAGATATGTAGACTGTAAAGATACTTAGTTTCCCCCCTTCTGGATGTTTAATTTGAAGCCATTCATATGGTTTGCTGGGAGTTCTTCATCATTATTGTTTATTAGCACTGCAATGTGTTCCACCTGGTGTCGATGGAACTCAGGCCATAATTCCTTTCCTGATAGGAAATCTGTCACCTTTGTTTTTTTGATCAGCTGTCCCAGTGGTCCCCCACCCCTGGCTTTTATAATGATTTAATTAACAAGTGGGATATAAATGGCCTCCCTCTCAACTCTGGCTCTAAGTGGAGGAGGATCCACTGGGACACGAGCAGAAGGGGAGCCTGTCCTAATTGAACAGGGCTTTTGTAGCTCCAGTTCTCGTCTCCCATTAGTAAGGTTTCAAGGCTCCCTGAGTCTGACAGGCAGGATCAGCGCATGGTTACATTAGGAAATGTCAGGAAACAGTGTTGTGCTTTCCTTTCTAGATACATTTGGTTGTTACTTAAGGTTTTGTTTTTATTGTGTCTTAATGTAACACACTGTGTGAGAGACCCTGCCTTGTGAGAGTGCTTGGCTGACAACGATATGCTCGCGGGAATGCCGATTCCTCCTTGCTCCAGAACAGTGCTTACTTTAAGCCAAGCACTGTTGTAGGTGCAGACACATGGGCGGGTAAAGGCGTAGTCTTTACCCCAAAGGACCATTTCCCCTCTCGTGTGCTATCAGGTTCCTCACAGTAACTCTTAGCAATATCAGTCGCTGTGCGTGGCTCTGGGAATCAGTAAACAGGGTCTGCCTCCACTTCCTACAGCAGGTGTGACTTATATGCATCGGCGTCTTCACTTCTAAAATGGAGATGTTAATATTTGGCTTAATCATTTTGCATGGTATGTTTGTATGAACTTTTTGTTCATTTGTTTGGCATAGGTGTGGACTCTGTGCTTGGTATTCTGTTGACATAGGCAGAACACAATCCCGTTGAGTGGGGAGAAAAGGCAAGCAGGGAGACATGTGTGCAGATAACTTTGTAATGTTGTGCACAGGGATTCAAGCAGAGGTACAATACTTGTTTCGTGTTTTGGATATTTCTGGATTTGGGGATATTTGTATAGACTTTGCCATATCAGTATCCCTGGTTTGAAAATGTGAAGTCCCAAATGCTCCAAAATCTGGAACCGTGCCTTCAGAAAGTTGTCAGTTTTGGAACTTTTTACATCTCAAACTTTGGCGTTCAGGGTGGTCAGCCTCTATATGAGTAGGGAGCTCTGGTAGTATATTAAGATATACCTGCTGATTTTGTCCAAGACATACAAGAAGAGCTTCCTAGAAGAAATGACAGCTGAATTTCATTGCAAAGGGAGAGGTTGCGGGAGACCTTATGGGTAGAGCAGAACTGTTTACCTAGACTCTGTGCTGTGCAGGCAAGAGCTGAGTGATCAGAAGGAAGTGGGGTTTGAGAGAGTGATGCCAAAGTCTTCGGAGGTTCTTAAGTAAATGAAACTTTGAAGGGGGACAAAGAGCAAGAATCAACTGGGAATAGAAAATTAGAGGGTGGATAAGTGGGTATCACTGCGGAGGGTCTGAGTTAGGACGGTGATACTGGCTACTGGGGAAGAACATATTGGGGAGACACTTCTGAAAGACTGGAGGAGTTTGGTGGGTCTTTGAAGGTATTTAGGGTGGTCTTTCAAGTACTAGTTTGGCAGTGAATAACTACCGGAGGAGGAGACTCTGAGTACAGGAAACAGGAAGTTTCTGTGAAGGGGAAGTCTGCTGCTCTGTTGGTAAGACTCTGCGTCTGGTGTGGTACCCACTAGCTACCTGTGAGATGTGACTAATGTACAAACTTTACACTTTACTTAATTGTGATTGGTTAGAATTCAAATAGCTGCTAGTGGCTAAGGGTTGCCATGTTGAACCTTGCAGCTCTGAAAAGTATAATTTGAAAGTGTTTGCCTGGGGACAATGCTAACAGGGTAGGGCAGGTGGCCTGCCTGAGGTTTGCTAGAACAGGTAGTCTGGGGCAGCTGTGTGGTTGTTGAACTTCTCCAGGGGTGTGTGGGCAGCTTATAGTTAGGAAGTTGGGTTGTCTTATTTCTGAGACAGCTGGGTTTGTCTACCTCATTGCTTGCTGGGCTGTGTTGTAGTTTGTGACCTGGGAAGAAAATGGCTGTTGTGGATTGAATATTTGCTTAACTAAGTAAAGATGTGTTGCATTTGTTTATTCTGTTTGCTTAATTAGGTAAAGGTGTGTTGTTGAGGAATATTATTTTAAGGTGTGTGACTTGTTTATGCTGCATTTGTTTAACTCTGTGAAGCTGTGATTCTTTGCCTGTCTAGAACGCCTGATGGTCTAATAAAGAGCTGAATGGCCCATAGCGAGGCAGGAGCAAGGATAGGTGGGGCTGGCAGGCAGAGAGGATAAATACAAGGAGAAACGAGAAAGAGGAGGAACCTCGAGAGAACAAGGAGAGGAGGACATCAGGGGCCAGCCACCCAGCTACACAGCAAGCCGTGGAGTAAGAGTGAAAGTAAGACATACAGAAGTAAGAAAAGGAAAAAGGCCAGAGACGAAAGGTATACAGGTTAAGTTAAGAAAAGCTGGCTAGAAAAAAAACAAGCTAATTCTGGGCATTCATAAGTAAGAATAAGCCTCCATATGTGCATTTATTTGGGAGTTGGGTGATGAGCCCCCCCCATGTGCAAAGACTAAAGAGCCAAAAGAGTAAGACATCACATACAGTGTGTTGCTTTTGTTTATACTGTGTTTAACTATGTAAAGATGTGTTGCTGTTTCATCTTGTCTGCCTAAGACATCTGATTGGTTTAATAAAAAGCTGAATGACCAATAGCTGGTCAGAGGAGGGATAGGTGGGGCTTGTGGACAGAGAGAAAAGGGGGGCTGGCCAGCCCACCGCTGGGCTCAGACAGCCAGACAGGAGGAAGTGGGAGAGCAGGACATCCAGAATGAAAGGCAAAACATAGATGAATAAAAACAGGTTGAATTAAGTTATCAGAGCTAGTGGGACAAGCATAAACTAAAGGCTGAGCCTTCATAATTAATGATAAGTATCTGTGTCTTTATTTGGGAGCTGGTTGGTGGCCCAGAGACAAAGCCTGCTACAGATGGCTTCCTTCAGCATTAGTGACTTAGAGAATGGAAAACCAGCATGATTCTTAAACACATCCTCTGCCCGATACTCCCCTAGTTTTCTCCAGCGTCCTCCTTTTTGTCTATTTTACACTGTTCAGTGGTTGTTCCTCACATTAACTACACATTAGGGAATACATTTCTTAATTAAAAAAAAAAAAGTAAAGATGGCCAAACTCTACCCTGGACTCAGTAGATCAACCCCAGAGGCACCCACTGTGGGGAGGGGTTCAGGGCTCCATGATTGTCAAGCTGTCCAGCTGGCTCAAGCGTGCTTCTAGGATTGAAAAGTCTGGTTCTCAGGCATGCTTCTGTGCCTTTACCGGGATTCGCTGTGACAAATGGCCTTTAGCGCCTTAGCTTGCTTCCCTGCTTGTGTCTCCTGCTTTCACAGATTGCTTTCAGTCAGCCATTTGGGGAGGAGGGAAGAAATAAAAGTAACCTTGAAACCCAGGGCATTCTTTGGGTGTTTATTCAGGATCTGGCAAGCTTGGTAGGAATTACCATGGCTGACGCTAGACAGCACCAGCCCTATGTTAGCCCGTTTACTTCCCAGGATAAGACTACCAAGTCCATACCAGGAAGCTGAGGCTCTGGGAGATGACTCCCAGCCAATATGTGCTCATTTAATTAGACATCTATAAAGCCGATAAGCCGAGGTGTGAAGTCTTCCCAAGCTGTGTCTTTCCTATGGGAAGGAACCCGGCACATTTGTGTGAGGCACTGCTTCAAAGGAGAGCATTGCCAAACCTCTTGAGCACACCTGCTTTAAATGTGCAAACCGCTAGCCAGTTCCGAGGCAGTAAAATACTGCTGTCTGTGAAGCCTCCTAACATACCATGAAAGAGGTAGCTGAGGGGGCTGGAGAGATGGCCCTGTGGTTAAGAGTCCTCTCTGCTGTTACCGAGGAGCCGAGTTTGGTTTCCAGCACCCACCCACCTCGGGTGGCTCACAACCACCCCTAAATCTTGCTCCAGGTGATCCAGTGCCCCCTCCTGGCCTCTGCAGGAAACTGCACAGCACACATATCCATAATTTTAAGAAATGGAGTACCTGAATAATAGAGGCCACTTCACAGACGTTGATAGCAATACCCCTGTATCAGGATGACACGTATTCATGTGTGTGCATTTGTGTGTACGTGTGCATAAATGTTGTTTTAGGAGTGAGCTTTGGTTTTTTTTGTTGTTAACTTCAAAGAAATCAACATCTTTCTTTTCTTTTGTCCCCATCCCTCTGTGACCCCGACTGTGACCAAGGTCATTGTGCCCCTTCTGTTTTTCCCTACTTAAGTTCTTGCTTTTGTTTTCTGTTACAGTTGCACATAGCTATAAGTAAAGCGTGTTTTCTGCGGTTTCTATTAAAATATTATAGGTGAAGGGTTCTTAATTAATGCCTTGTAATAAAGAGCCAGCAATTAGGAGTTTGCCGTGTTGGCACTATAATGGAAGCATGGCATGAGTAGTTTCAGAAACGCTTCCCAAGCCATTATTTGATGTTGTAAATAGAAAAAAAATTCTTATTTCTTAATGTCAATATGAGACTATACTTTTATAAGCCATTACTGTTTTGTGTACTTCTGTAAAGTAGGTCACTAATAATGCAGTGGTAAATCCATTTCAATGTGCATGTGTGTGTGTGTGCACATGCCATAGTGCATACGTGGAAGTCAGATGACAGCTTAGGGGTTGGTTCTCTCCATTCACCGTGTGGATACTGGGAATTGAACTCAGGTTATTGGACTTGATGGCAAGGACTTTGACCCTATGGGTCATCTCCCTGGCCCTGATTTTGATTTTTAAATTTCATCTGCAGATACTTTAAAACATTTTAAGTAAAAAAAAATGTGTATGATGTATATGTGTGTGGATTCAGGCACATATGTGTGAGTATGATGTATATGTGTGTGGATACAGGCACGTATGTGTGAGTATGATGTATATGTGTGTGGATACAGGCACGTATGTGTGAGTATGATGTATATGTGTGTGGATACAGGCACATATGGCAGTCAAAGAACAACCTTGGCTGGGCAGTGGTGGTGGTGCATGCCTTTAATCCCAGCACTCGGGAGGCAGAGGCAGACGGATCTCTGAGTTCGAGGCCAGCCTGGTCTACAGAGTGAGTTCCAGGACAGGCCATAACGCTACAGGGAAACCCTGTCTCGAAAAACCAAAGGGGTGCGGGGAGGAATAACCTTGTGTGTCAGCTCCCTCCATCTACTTTGAGGCAGCGGCTCCTTTTTGTTGTTGCTCCGCTGTATGTACCAGGCTAGCTGTCCCTCAAGCCACCAAGGATTATCCTGAGTTCACCTCCCATCCCTCCATAGGAATGCTGGGATTGGAGATGTCTGCTATTTTGCCCATCTTTGTGGTTTCTGGGGATTCGAGCTTCATTCTTCATGCCCGTGTGGCAAGTGGAGCCATCTGCCCGGCCCTGCAGACACACTTAAATGCTAAGTAATTTAAGCCAAAGTCATTCAATAAAATATTTTTATCTTTTCTGTTTTGAAGCTGTATTAGGTAGAATAATGATGTTTGGGGCCATGACCATAGTCTACTACCCAATAGCATCAACGTGTATTTAGAAATCTCAAATATCATTCTTAGTTTTTGTTTGTTTATGTTAAAGGGGGCACATTGCAGTGATTTTCTATATCCCAGGGCGATTTGGTTCATGCTCAGTTTTTGGAATATGTGTGACAGGCCTTGGTAAGGAGCCTGGGTACAGAGGATTTCACTTTGTGCTTTATTAACTCTTTCCTGTTGAGCATGTCTTCTAAAGGGCTCCGTCTTTATGTGTGTGTCCAGAACTGTTTAGTCAGTGGGTCTGTGGCTTCTGTAAGTTAGGACCTCAGTGTTTATTAGCACCGTTGTCACAGTGGGCATCCCCAGCCCATTCATTGGCCTCTGAAGCTTGTCCCTCACCCCGTTAAGTGCTTGTTTCTGGGGTAGTCTTGTCCTTCTGGGAAACATACGTTTTTGGAGCTGATGATCAGGTTATATGGGATGTTCATTTTTAGGTGGGAGGGAAGGTTGAGACAGGGTTGTTGAGGCCAGGGTGGAGCCTCCTGCCTCAATCTTCCTAATGCTGAAATTACAGGCATGTGTCCCCATGCTTGGTACCCGTCTGGGAGGACATTAAAGTTACTGGCCTCAGACTTTTATTTCTGTCTTCAGATTATTATTAGGAATGGGAAACTTTTTTTCTTTTTAAAGAAAACTGAGCTATTCTTGGAAGATAAATCCCAATTAAAATTTTTGCACAGGTGAACATGCGGCCCAATATTATCCTAGCTCACAGTGACAGTCCTGTCTAGTGGCTGGTGGACTAGACTGGCCTCAGAGGCTCTGCCTCATTGCCACCTTAGGTCATTGTTCCAAACTTCATAGGCTAAACTCCAAGGAGGCCTAAAAATGGCATTTTTACTAAAATATGAACGTGGGGGTTCAGGTTACGTCGTGAGCATCTCCCCTCATATCTGGGAATCTGCTTAGTGAAATGAAGGTTGCTGGTTTCTGACTATGGCACGGCCGCTGCCTGTCTTGCCTGGAGATAGATATTCTCAGTCCAACGTCCATCCCACAAACCTTCCGCGCCGAATAAATAGACAGATAGACATCGCGTTCAGTGAGCAAGCCTCCTTTAATTTCTAATTTCCCAGGTGGGTAGGTAGTGTTGGGAGGGACAGCAGGGACCTGGGTGCTCTCACAAGGCAGGTGCTGAGATCACTGTGGAGGACTTTTCAAGGTCCCTTCTGGCCCGAGGGTCTTCCTGAGGCCTCGGGGAGAATGGAAGTTCAGTGCGGTGGGCTCACATCTGCAGAGACTGGAAAGCAAAAGCCCTTTGGTGGTCTCTCCACTCTGCTGAACTTAGTGACAAGTTGTTGGGGATCAGCTGAGTTCGCAGGTTTTCCCACAGTGAATTTCTGAGAGTTGTAATGTTGTTTTCTTTCTCTCTCTTTTCCTTTTAGCAATAGGCGACTATGAAGACCTTCGAGCAGAGAACCAGAAAACAAAGGAGAAGGTTCGTACTGTACCCTCCTTTTTCTTACAAGCCTGAGCGCCTAGCAGCATAACGCATTGTTCAGCCACCAATTTCAGTTAAATGTGAATGAGAGGGGGTTCCCCCCTTTTTCTCTTTTCTTTTCTCTTTTCTCTTGCATGTGTGGTTCAAGCTAATATCAACTCCAGGCTCCAGATGGTAAAGAATAGCCACAGTAGGCACAGCCCTGAGAGATTAAGTGCGTGGCTAAATGTGTTGCAAGGCACTAGGCCAAGCCATCCAAGTCCTCAGGAATTGTACTTTCCTCCTAGCAGTCACACTCAGGACACTGGTGATGGACTCAGAGCCTGGAGACATTTGCTCCTAGGACCCCGGCTTGGTGCGTCCAGAGGGACCTAGGCTTTGGTATTTAGCCATCTCTATACACCTCTTGTGTTTGCTTCTGTTAGATAGGTAGATAATAATACCAGAAGTTGAAAACCACCCAGTGTTTGTACAGGGGAAGTATGCTGAATATTTTCGCAGGATCTGGAAGTTTGGTTTTGAACTATGAAACAAGTGAATTCTGTTTACTTTTGTAATCTGTGCCCTTTTTGTCTCTAAAATTGTTTACTTAAGATTTGTGTTTGCCATGTATGAGAGCTTCAAGACTGTAATGAGGCAAAGGCAGGGGGATTGCCATGAGTTCGAGGCTAGCCTGGGCTACAGACTGAGATGCTGTATCGGAAAGCAAGCAGATTTGTGAATGTTTGTGTGCATGTGCATGCACGCGCGTGCTTGAGTGTGCATGTGTGTTTTTTGTCCTCCTGTCGACCTAGGGGAGAAAGAGAAAGGTGGAGGGGCTAATAGAAAAAAAATAGGACAGAAGAACATGGCCTATGGATTTGTTTTAAAGTCTAAATGAAAGTTTTATATATAAATTTAAAATGTGATCTTTTTTAACTTGCCACCACTAAATACAGTGCTTTTATCAAATAAGACAGGCAAAATATTTTTTTTAAATGTATCCCTGGCAGAAAATAAATAAATAAAGCAGCCTGAGGTGGTTTTTACATAAGAATGAGATTACGATGTCTCATCTCTGTAGTTTCAGAACAAGGATAACAACACTTATTAGGCAGATAACTAGTTATAAAGTCTGTAGCATATTTGGACTTAGTTTATTGTGCTCTTAAGAACCGTATTTGACCTTTTCAGTCATTCCGTCTGCCAGCTGCCTGGGCATAGATTGACTGGCGGCTGCAATGACAAGTACTTTAGGTCACGTACAATTATATTTGCTTTTTAGGCCATTGTTTTAAATCTATAAGGCTCTCTCGTTTCTAATAATATTTATTTTCTCTTAATTATATGCACGGGTGAGTCTATATGTGGGTTATGCTGGTGAGTGCAGGGGTCTGAGCAAGCTGGAAGACTTCCTGGTAGTTGTAAGGCACCCAGTGTGAGTGCTGGGAACCAAACTGGGTCCTCTGTAAGAGCAGCAAGCATCCTCAAACACTGCACTATCTCTCCAGCCCCTCCTTTGTACCTTTGTAAATTCATCTTCCGTGGTCTCTGAAATCTTGTTTCCTTTCCTCTCCCAGGCTACCCAAGGGGGTGGTAGATGGGGTTGATTTTTAAAAATCCATGTGTAAAGGGAGCTGATATGTAGATCTTTCTAAGGCAAGAAAGCCACGGAGAATAGTTTGAAAAGATTTTCAGTTCTGTCACCATAAGTCTCCCAAACACAGAAGTCCCAGGGATATAAGGTAGTCAAGAGGGTGTGCTTAGACCCTGGTCTTGGGCATAACATGATTTTAAAGCATACTTCATGGGGAACGCTCAGGGTCGGCAGTATGCTGCCCTTTGCTCAGACTTCAGCTCAGGAAGAGGTCCGTGGAGTTAGTTGCATCTGCTTTTGGGCTAACAGGGAGGGGAAGAGCCTGTTGATATTGCAGGACAGTTTGACTTCGTCTAAATATGAGGTGGAGCAGGCAGGATGGCTCACTGAGTTTGATCACCAGAATCCCTGGTAGAACCTGAGGACTGATTCCCAAAGGTTGTCTTCTGATCGCCGTTTGGCATACGCATGCATGTACACACATGTGTTATACACACATACGCCATATACACACAATAAGAATAAATGAAAAGCATGTTTAAGAAAGGTAGGAAGGGAGATAGAAAGCTCGTGTGTCTTCATGTGGCAGAGAAAGAGAGGGAAAACCCTGCATGTTTTGTTTTGTTTTCTCTTTTCTGTTTCTAATCTGTGACCTTGAAATGCCCTTTAAACAAGTGGCTGTGTAGACACCTGCTCTCCCCGTTGCTGTGACCATAGCTCTTTAACTCAGAGCCACTTTCTTCGGTGGGGTTTGCAGTGAACTGTCTGTTGTGTGCTTGGGATTATAGGTTGGCTAAAAGAAGGACTGGAAGTGACCTGGGCCCAGTAAACTGTTTACTTCTTCTCTGAGCAGAAGACGGGCAGATGCATTTGCAGCATCTGCAAGCGTTATTGACCTGTTTCTGTCCTAATTCTTTAAAAATAACTATTAACAGAAATGAGAAGAAAAGAAATGAAAGCAATATGGAATGCTGTGTGTTGGGAAAAACAAAGACGACGGAGTGGTTTTAAGTCCACCCCACTCTGTTTACCTTCTATTAAAAGACTGGCTTGCTTATTACTGCAGATTTTTCCCCAAGGTGGGGGGTGTTACAAAGGAGAGAAGCATATAATAAAAGCCTTTTATACGACATAGAAGGAGTAAAAGCAGCTTTAGTTCCGGGGGCGGCAAATGGAGGACAGTTTTTTCTGGGAAAGCACTTTCTTGTGCCTGGCTGCCTGGGCTTTATCCGGTCTGCATCAACAAATACAGGTGGCCATCTTTCCTCTGTGGGGTCCCAGCCTGGAGTTAAATTAAGCTCGTCGTGGATAGTCATTGGAAGAATTTTTTGTTGTTGTTGTAGTTGGTTCGATGTACAGACATTTGGCAAAATCGGAGGGGAAAAATGGCAAGGTATTACTCCTGACCGTGTGTCTGCAGGTTTATTTTTCCTTGTTGCCAGGCTGGAAACCTCAGATAGCAGATCCGGTCCCTCTGGATAGGACCTTCTGGTGGCTGCTGCATGTCCCCATGGATGTAGGTTCTGCAGAGGAGGCAGGTGATGAAAGAGACGACTATAGGACCTCTGTGCCCTCTTCTCTCCATGACAGAATGGTTCAGACTGTGTTAGCTTCATTAAGGACTTGAGGTACAATGAGTTTCCTGAGAACCTACAGGTGATTAGTGACAGAGTCCAGGTTTAAACCTGGATCTTATGCCCTCTGTGCTCCTTTACAAACAGGTAAACTTAAGAGAGTATATTGACTCTTCCCACAAAGAACCTCATTTTATTTTAATGTGTCTGTGTGTGTGTGTGTGTGTGTGTGTGTGTGTGTGTGTGTACTGCGAGTAGGCATTTGCACACGCATGTGTGAGGACGTCAGAGGGCAGCCTCAGGTGTCATTCCTCTTGGTGCTGTATATTTTTTGTTTGAGGTGTGTTCTCTCATTGGCTTACAGCTTCATCAGGTAGGCTAGCCAGCCAGCAAGCCCCAGGGATCCACTAGGTTCTGCCCTTCAGCCCTGGAGTCACGGGTGTGTGCCACCATGCCCAGGTTTATTTATTTATTTTTTAAAAATCTGGGTTCTGGGGATAAAACTCAGGTCTTCATATCTGGGCAGCAAGCACTTTCCTTGTTGAACATCTCTTTAGCCATGTTTTTAATGTCAATGTATGAATTTTCCACAGTAAGTTATCAGACCCAGTACTTTTTCTGGGTCATGATTATACCATCAGTTAGTTTGTATTGAAAAACTGAAATCTAAGTATTAAATTAATCTTTTATTATAAAAATTCACATATGTATGTATACATATAAATTCTGTCACAATGCACTCAAGGAATAGGAATAAAAGATGTAGTGGGCCAATGGGTTCTTGTTGCTGTTTATATTTATTTACTTGGTGTATGTATATGTACATGAGTGTGTATGTCACAGCACGTATGTGGAGGTCAGACGATAACCTGTTGGAGTCAGCCAGGGCTCTCCTACTGTTGGGGCCCACGGACCCAGCTCAGGTCAGCAGGCTAGGAGTCCATTGCTCTAGCCTGCTGAGCCGTATCTCCAACTCTGGACTAATGTTTTAACTGATTTTTTTTTTCCTTTGTAGTCCTTTTCTCTACCCCAACAATGGATGTTGGTCATTTTATGGTTTTTATAGAAGTCTTTGGAGATGGAATCGGAATCTGTTTGAGTTTTTAAGAAAAGTAATTGAAGGGGAAATCTTTGGCTGAATGCTTTCTGGCCACATAAAGGAAAATAGATGAGGTTTTACCTGTTAGTAAAACCACTAATGAGGGAGGGAACACAGACATTTGACAGATAGCTGAGATATTGTCATCGTTGTGTGAGTCTCTACAGCTTGGGTAGGATGAGAAAAGACAAAATGGCCTGACTCCTGCTTTTTCCACGTGCAAAGTTTTGCTCTTTTAATAACAAACTTAAATGTCATTTATCTCTAAGCCTCCTCTAACTCTCTTACAAGTAGAATTGTTTTTTGTAATAAGCCATCTGTGTATTCTTCTGTGCTTGTCATATCCATCAAGAGAATTTATTATTAGCTCAACATCGAACAGGAAAAAAGCACATGCTGGGGGTTCTGGAAAAACATAAAAACCTTGGGATTGTTTATTTGTGTCTTCTGGTCTTTTAGCATGATGATAAGTGGGAACCATGAAATGGCCTTTTCTCTCCATTATTTTTACCCATTTTCCAAATGGCATTGTCAGCGAGCAGTGTGTGAAAAGAGGCAGAGAACCTATCACATTGGTGTTAACAAACCCTTCCAAATCTGTATTTGGGGCATGCAAAAATTGGATGAGTGTGTGTACTTTGGAATCAGCAAAACAAAACTTGTGCTTCCTTAGTGTGTTGCCACCAGTGTTTGAGTGTCAGTCACCCTGCCGCAGTCGAAGGACCTTCTCCTGTAACTTGCTCAAAATCTTTGTCATAACCGATTAGGCTTGATTTTTTTTCTTTTCCTTTCCTATGTGTGTGTGTGGTTGAGCATCATGGAGCTTTGAATGGACTGACGTTCACATTTCTCAGGGGGTTTGTGGTGGGGTATGTGTGTGTGCGCAGTATGTGTAGAGAGAAGGGAATCTGTGTAATAGAAGAGTGTCTACTACTAAGTAGTATTTATGTTTAATATTATGTTCAGAGACTGAGTTTTGAGATGCATAAATGTTTAAGTGGCTGATTAGAAACCGTTTGGGTGAGCTACTGTCACCGTGCATCAGACGGTCCTGTCAGCCTGCCAGGAACAATGAATGAAAAGAGACTGAGGCAGACATTTCCAAGACTTGCTTCAAGAAGCAAGATATACGATAGTGTTTGCATCTTGGCTCGGTTGTCTATTGTTACAATCTCATCCTCTCGTATAATATTCAGAGGTGAAGGTCCCAAGTATATTATTTTTTAAAAAAAAATCAATAAAGAAGCCACTCTAAAGAGCAAGATCTGCATCCATTATGATAACTGTTCATGCATAATACATCCATATACATGCGGCTTCTTTGAGATGGAGTGGCAAGTGGTTGTGCCAGAGAAAAAGTAATTACTTAGCGGTTTGAAAGTGAAAATGAGTCTCTCATTAACAGCAATCTACCCAGAAACAAAGAGCGAGGGTCTCAGTTCTGATGACATGCGTTTCCAGCTCACACACAATACCTCGACTTTGGAGGCTGCTGCAGGACAGCTTGGGTGGGGGCGGCCACTCCCCCTTTAGCGCCTGTGAAAATTGGAGGGAAAGAACTTTGAATTGGAAGAAAAGAACTCCAAAGGAGACACGGGGCAAAGGGATTCCATGTGGTGGGAATGAAGGCGCGCAGATCCAGAGAAGCCAGACTTACCTAGATGGAACAACAGACCTGGCGGCCCTCTTGTTCTCCCACTGAAGAGTCTGAAGCAGGCACCGGCACGGATGTCTAGTTCTGATGCTATACGTTTCCATTTTAAAACAGTGTGACTGGGATGTAAGAGCAATGAACTTCTACAAAAGATGGTGCGGGGCTAAACCTTCCTGCAGGCAGTATAATTGCCCGATTTCTGTTTCTACAAGTCTGTGACCTTCCTGTCTTGTAGCCCATGTCCTTGGTCCTTATACCCTGCTCTTTTCATTGTTGGTTTTTGTTTGTGGAACTACAGGATCTAGGTGTTCCCCACCAGGTCTCTGTCAGTGTTGGACATAGTGCCTGACACTGGATGTAGGTTTGTCCAGTGCAGAGACACCCAGTGGTTCCAGGAGATAATTGCTCAGAATTCTACGTCAGTCAGCGTTAAGGCCTACTCATCTGTCCCCAAGGTGTGTGGAGACAATGCATGGGCTTCAAACTGTCCTTTCTACTAGATGACAGTTCCTTTGCACGTGTGTGCCCAGATGATCACATATTAGTGGAAATCAGACACAGTTTGGAATGTTGAGGTTCTTATTGCATAAATCACACACACAGCAGATTATAAGTATTTTCTACATCAGTTCAGAGCTTCTACTGATCCCAGATAAAGAGATATTTATGTTGACAGCGTTGGCCAAATAGGTAGATGGGGGACCAGGGAAGATGCTAGTTCATGCAGGAAGAACATTCTGCTGCAATCCAGCTGACCTGTGTTCTCAGACCCTCATTTGGTTTCACGAGCCAGGGGAGCTTTCACAGGCTGAGATGAGCCTTGATGGTGAGATCTGGAAAACAGCCTGGGCTTCTCATACAATGGGCTTTCAAAACCACAAACCAACCTCCAGTCAATCTACCGCTCTCTAAAGAGTCAAAACAGCCTCTGCAGTCTACGCTGTGACATTATTCAGCCTGCTTAAAGCAACCAGCACTCAGGCCGCCGGGTTCAGCTCCAGCCTTGAGCTACAGAGAATTATTGAGCTTCCTGATTAAGTGATGTCGTCCAAAGAACATCTGTTGCTATTACCAAGTTTTCATGAGCAATTCTCAACACAAAAAGAGACGGCCTTTACAGATGGTACAGCTGCATGAGCAGGGGCAGAGGAGAGGGTGGGATGCATGGGGGCGTCTCTGTGGCACAAAGATGCAACGCTGCTGCAGGGCCTGTGTTCCCTGCGATGTCTCTGTGCTGGTCCACTGGGAGAAAGGTTGCACGATGCCTCTGCCTTCTCCTGAGATGATGATGTACATGGGTGTTTACATTCTTGCGTGGGAAACAAGCACATCCTTCATAGTTCGATCAGTTCTGGTGTGGAATCCGTGAGCTGCGTTTGCCGTATGCGTAACCCCTCCCATCCTTTCAGCCTTTCAACATAGCAGATGGTAAATTCAGTGGCTGCCAGTTCTGTCATAATGTGGCTGCAGAAAATAGAAAGCAAAGCAACACGAAGACCCCGAGAGAGCGCAGCTGGGGTTGGGATACAGCTTGTGACTGTGGCGGCAACTAGAGGTTAGCGTGAGCTGGACTCTACAGAATCGCTTCCCTGCATCTTGGACTGAGATCTGTTACTAATCAGAGTGTCTACCTGGCTCTTAAGAGCAGTTAGCACCGGCATCAAGTCTTCCCTCTGGGCAGCTGGAACAGGCCTGCCTATGAAGGCTACGTATTGTTTCTGAGCAGGAAATGGGAGACTTGGTGGTGGTTGGTGCGTGACTAGGCAGAGTGCTGAGCCGGTCCCTGTTTTACATTCTCATCAAGTTTCAGTGAAAACTGGGCATGTAAGTAGGAACCAGTTACACCTTTAACTGGAATTTTGAGAGGCTCAGTGGGACTTTCAAATGCCTCAAAGTTACAGCATCACCCTGGAGCACCATCTCGTGATGAAGAGTCCTCTTCAGAGGACCTCGTACTTGCAGAAGTGACAGATGGTGAGATGGAGAATCAACGAGGAAGTGCACACCTGCTATGCCGTACTAGGTGGTCACGGCTGGATCCTCTGGAGTCCTCTGGTCTCCGTGGAAGTTTGGATTCTATTTGTGTCTTCTACTGTGCATTGTTGGAGTGGGGTGGGCAGCCTGGGAGGAGTTTGGGGGGCAGTCCAACGTAAACAGGCATCAGTTACAGAAGGTAAGAGGAACATTCCAGAAGCAGGTGGCCGGCAGTGTCCTGGTTGCTGGCTGGTGTGGTCTTGTTGCTTTTTCATGTGTGAGAAACTGATTCGAGAATCCAGCGCTCTTGAAGACAACTTTTAATACATAAAAAACTGGCAACAATGAGTGTAGCTTATCTGTTAAACTGGAGCTAGGAGCTAGGTGGGGCAGGTTGTCTTTCTACAGAGGCTGGATTCCCATAGGAATCCTTAAACATGACGCCTTCTAGTGAAAATGATCTTTGGTCCATTGACTCGTTTATGGGAGAGAGAGCTATGCTAGGATCTGATGGTCAGCTTTAGTGACTCCGCCCTGTGCCCCTGTTGCATGTGTGACGAATCCTACAGACAGATGTGTGTGTAGTGTTCAAAGCACGTGAGTGCGCAGGTGCCCACAAAGTCACGTAGAGGAAGGGGAGAATACCAGGTCATTCTCTGTCTCACTCCTCCAACTCTCCCAGTCTATTTGACTCCATCCTCCCATACCCTGCTCTTCCATGGATGCTGAGTGTTTGAACTCAGATCCTCAGGCTTGCCGAGCGAGCGTTCTTATCGAGCACTGAGCCATCTCCTGTCTCCTATCCCTGAGATGGGCTCTGAGCACTCAGTGGTTCTTCTGTGGAGCAGGCCATATGTATTTTCTTAAGGTGTAGTAAGAGGCGCAGGCCTGCTTTTCATCCCGGCCGCCCTGCTCCCATGTTGTAATAAGGCGAGGGCTGTGTTCCTGGCGCCCGGCTAGCTTAACCCCCAAAATAACCACACAGGAATTGTATTAATTACTGCCTGACCCATTATCTCTAGCATCTTATTGGCTAACTCTCACATCTTGATTCAACCCACTTCTAATAATATGTGCAGTACCACGAGGTCGTGGCTTACGGGGAAAGATTCAGCGTGTCTGACCTGGCAGCTCCATAGCGGCTCTCTCTGCCTTCTTTCTCCCAGCATTCAGTCCTCCCCACCCCCGCCCCGCCTATCTAAGTTCTGTCCTATCAAAAGGCCAAGGCAGTTTCTTTATTTAACCAATGAAAGCACCACAAATACAGAAGGACCTCCTACACCACTAAAGGAGTAATTCATTTTAACTCAAGGATAGTCCATTGGTCTGCCACCCAGGAGATGAGCAGTGAATGACCACTTGCCTTATAGAAAGTTCTAGAAGCTCAGCTGGGTACCACGCATGCATCTCTTGCTAGGTGAACAGTACCAACATTGGGTAGTACTGGGGCTGTGGAAAGATCTTTTTAAATTCACTTTATTTTTAATCATGTATCTGCATGTGTGTGTCTAAGTGTGTGTATGTACAGTACCCTGGGAGGCCAGAAGAGGCCACCAGGACCCCTGGAGCTGGGGCTCGTCACTTGTGGTCTGTATGGCATGGGTGCTGGGGACTGAACCGGCGTCCTCTGCCAAAGCGGTGTGTACTCACAGCTGCTAGGTTGCTCCAGCCCCCAAGAGATGCTGTGTCGGGGGCGGGCGGGAGGAAACGCACTGGTGCTGTGTGCAAGTTTGTTTTTGCTTCTCACCTGGTCACAGTTAAATTTTATTGTGTGAATGTAACGTTTCTTTCTCTTTCTCATTTCAGTGTGACAAAATTAGGCAAGAGCGAGATGAAGCTGTTAAAAAACTGGAAGAATTTCAGAAAAGTATGTAAGCGTTTCTAGTGGAGTAATAATCGCTTGACTTTGGGGATTGTATGAATGGGTGGAGACCAAGCTGACTGAAACCGTTTCATTTGTGGAAAAGAAGCCAAAGCAATGGAATAAGTATTAATAATCTATCAATGTCTTACAAAAATTTAAGCTTGTGGTAAGAAAAGATCGCTATGGAAAAAAAAATCAAAGAAAACCAAAATTCATTGGTTGCTTAGACTCCTTGAGAAAAGCCAAAGTTAGTATTTTGCATTCTATCCTGTGTGGCCTTTATGAAATATGTGTTTCTGTAAAAAGTATATATTTTAGATTCTTTCTTATAGCCTCCTTCTCTCAGTAAACAGTGTATCTTTGTGTGTCAGCAGAAATACAGGCCAGCTCTAATTATTGACCTTTTTTAATCTGTAGTATATATTACACACACAAGTGTATAAACTTTAACATTGTAAAGACCTCTGCCCTTCCTTGCCTTCTAAGGCCCAACCCTCGCCACAGCTGTATATACAGTCTGTCATTTCATGGTATTACATTTTTGTTTATACTGTATGGATCATGAAATAATATATATAATGTAACTATATGAAATATTTTTTGTTGCATGCTTGAGGTATCATTTGTCATATACTTGTATTTATATATATAACTGTAATCATTTTTATTACCCTGTATAGTGTATTGTATGAATGTGTTGTGATTTGTTACTATTGGACCCTGCACATTTTTGAGCAGCTTGTCTTGCAAACATTATTAGCAATTATATGTAATACGTTATCTATATAGTAATATGGTGCTATAACTTTGTTCTCTTGTCATCGTTTCTATTTTAGGGGATGGGGTTTTGAGACAGAGTTTCTCTGTGTAACAGCCATGGCTGTTCTGGAATTTGCTTTATAGACCAGGCTGGCTCATCTGCTTGCCTCTGACTCCCAAGTGCTAGGATTAGAGGCACACGCTACCACTGTCCTGCTGATTGTTTCTATTTTTTAAAGTACTATCAATAACGCTGATTAGTTTCATAGGTTAGTTCAAGGAAAAGGAATTGTGCCAGGGATTTATATAGATATGGGCATATAGCTACCAAAAGTTCATTGCATATTTATAAGTGTACTCTAGCAGGGGAGATGTTATTTCCAGTGTTCTAAAGAATAAATGATGGAGACTCAGTTGGGTCGCATAGCTCCTGCCTAGCACATGTGAGGAGGCCCTGGTTTGAGTCCCAGCACTTCAAGCCAATCAATTCCTATCAATCGATAGAAGAAGACTATAGGAGACAATGAGTATGTCCATGACCTCCATGGGACAGTGGTTTCGTGAGGGATTTTTTTTATCCCCCACTCATCAAGTCGTGTATATTAATTATAATAAACTACTTACTCATCACTTAGACCTCAGTAAAGTGGTTAAGGAATGTGCCAAGAGCAGTTACCGTTTTCTGGAGTTTGGAGAGTTTGAAATCACTCAGAATAAGTTATAGCCTCAGTAAAGCAATAGTAATTTTCTTCCACATTTTTACTGTTATTTTCTATATGACATAAATCTGTTAATTTATCCACAAGGTCAGGACATAGATATTCAGATCCAAAAGTGTCATATGCAAATATGTCATGGGCAAAGAACCAGACGTTGCAAGAAAATAACCCTCTCCCTTGCAAGCTGGACCTTTCTAGATCGTTCTACAGAGGCTCTAATGTCAGGCAGCAGGTATTGACACAGTCAGCACTCAGCAAGACATTTTACCCCTCTGAAAAATGAAACAACTGTTAAATTCAATGGTTCAACAGCCTGCTTATTTCATCGTCTGACTACAACAAAGACCATCACAGGGTAATCTTGTGGGTATCACTGTCTGTGGAGGACCAGAGACTAGGACAGAAATACCGCTTTCCTGTGAGCGGGTGAACGGCAGTTACATTGAACTTTTCTCTCATGGAAGACTGATAGCATCCAAATGAATACACTTGGAAAGAGCAAGCCTTTGGGTATTGTGGCTAGTTAGCGTGCTTGAATTATCGATAGCGGAGTGGTGTGCTATGTGAAGTGGCCTGGCTCAGGTTTCTTACGGTTCAGTTTGCACAGCATGTTTTGATACAGGTAGGCGGTAGGTATTTGCCTCCTGTATTCAGCAAGAACGAAAACAACTTCCCCCACGTTGCTTTCACCTACCAGGTCCCTTCAAAAGTGGCTTTTCCTCTAAAGACGCTGATCATTCTAGGAGCAACTCAGATTAGGACCTGAAAGGATGCATTGAAATGCTAACACAATAGTCGCTATTGTTAGATGGTTAATTTTTACTTTTATTAAGCCTGGTTAGTTAAAGTCCGAGTGGCAGGAAGTCAGAATGTGAATTCTCTAAAGATTACTTTTGTACATTAATTGTGAGTGCGTGTACACATGTGGAGGTCAGAGGACAACCTGTGGGTGTCAGTTCTCTTGACCATTTGGGTTCCAGGGATCAAACTCAGGTCATCAAGATTAGTGGCAAGTTCCTTTACCCACTGAGCCCTTCTGCTAGCCCCAAATGTGAATTCTATTTTCTCTCTCTATTTTTCAAGACAGGGTTTCTTGGCTATCCTACAATTCACTTTGTAGGCCAGACTGGCCTCGAACTCACAGAGATCTTCCTGCCTCTTCTTCCCAAGCACTGGGATCAGAGGCGTGTGCTACCACCACCCAGCTAAATGTGAATTCTTTACTCAGTCTTGAAAAGAGAGAATGGTAATAGTAGAGTTTTATTTCTGGAGGGCTAGGGATGTATCTCTGTTGGTAAAGTGCTTGCCCAGAATGGGCAAGTTGTAGGTTTTATTCTTTGATGCCACGTAAAAACGAGGCATGGTCGTGCATGCCTGTAATCCCAGCCCTCAGGGAGGCAGAGGGACTGGAAGTTCCAGATCATCCTTAGGTTGAGTTTGAAGCCCTTCTATTTCAAGACCTGACTTCAAAACAAAGGAAAATTTTATTTCTTTAAAAGTTGAATTTGAGATAAATAGTTCATAGCTTCGAACAGAGGCTAGAATTTGAGATTTCGAAGAGAACATTACTGATTTCTTCAGTGTGGGCTCTACTGGTCATGAGCCCGTGTAGCCTTGAACAAGTTTCTGCATTAGTAAATTTGGGGTGAATTACTAAATTTGGGTGAAAAAGTAAGAAAATATACATAAAAGAGTTCACCCCTGCTGATGACGGCACACGTCTTTAATACCAGCGCCAGGGACGCAGAGGCCAGCCTGGTCTACAGAGCAAGTTCCAGGACAACCAGGGCTACAGAGAAACTCTCTCTCTCAAAAAAAAAAAAAAAAAAAAAAAAACCAAAGCAAAACAAAAACCAAAAAGGAAAGAGCTCGCCCTGCGAGCTGGGATATAATAGGTACTCAATAAAAGCTGCTTGCTGCCATGCCGTCCAGCCTCTGACATCATCAATAAAAGCTGCTTGCCGTGATGGCGTCCAGCCTCTGACGTCATCAGGCTGCCAGGTCGATGCGCACCCCCGCCCCCGCACAACGTGGAGCTCCTGCGGCTGTACGGGTTTGCTTGGCTGCCCTGAAACGTCTGTCACGCTTCCCTACCAGGTCTGCCTCTCGAGGACACCAGGCGAGGGCTCTGCCGGGACCCAGGCTTCCTCAGCCTGGCTTGGCTTGCTTTTCTAGGATAACTGCAACTCTGGTCATGGCTTCATGTTGTTCTTGGCTCTCTGCCAGTTCTTCCTTAGCCTGTCTCCGAGTTTCTCCACACAAAGAGGGAAGCCATGTGCCCATAGTGAAGTCCCTTCATGCGCTGTAGACTCCAGTGATAGACCCTGGGCTGTGTTTAAGGCTGCACGTGTTTTTCTGCATGGGTTCTTACTTGGTTCTTTTCATGCCACATGAGAGCTTGTCTGGGAGCCAAGCATGTCTCTCAGCTGGGAGAATACTTGGCTTGTATGTACGAGACCCTGGGTTTGATCCCTAGAACTATACGAATCAGGTGTAGTGTGCCGGTCTAACATCACCTCAGCATTTAGGAGGCAGAAGTAGCTGCATCAGAAGTTTAAGTTCATCTTTGGCTGCACAATGAGTTTGAGACCCTATCTAAAAACAAAACAAAATGGAACAACATTGACAGCAAAAACCCCACTGCAACAACAACAATAACAAAAATCTTCTATAAACAATCTGGTACTGAGGAAAAGA